>JAEOAE010004392.1:0-17245 GCA_036365155.1 Meriones psammophilus | reverse complement strand
GATGCTCAGGTCTGACCTCTGCTCCTCATGCCTGCGTGATAACTCTCTCTCCCTTAGGAGTCATCCTCGGCATCATTCCACACTGGGTTCCTCTGCCACTTCTATGGGTCAGATTTCTGATTCCACAAGGCTCCCATCCCTGCAGGTCTAGCCTGCCACCTCCTCCCTGAGTGCGGATTGGTCCTCAATTCCCAAGACAGAAGAGTCTTGCTGCCATTCTGGCTCCAAGACCCTGTCTCTTCCAACTAGGCACATGTCCTGGTTCATCTCTTGGGCACCTCACTTCTCTGTGTCTACTAGTCTCAATGGCTGCTTTCTGGGGGCCTTTGTCTCACTTCAGCTCGCTAATGCCCACAGAGAGTGAATCAATCCCTAGACCTGGTTCCAGGGCCCAGGGCTGCCCTGACCATGGCAAAGGCACTGTGAGCGTGATGCGGTGGCCCAGGCCTGGACACTGAGCAGAGGGAAGCTGAGAGCAGGACCCTGGCCTGTGCTTCCAGGCCAGCCTAGAGTAGAGAACTCGATCCTACCAGGTGACCCCTTGTACCCAGAACAGACCCTCTTTCAGGTTGGCCTCCCAGGGAGGAGCGATTCCCCATGTCCGCCGTTGTCCCTGGACAGTGGCTGCATCGATCAGGCTGAGGGGATGGGTGGTGTCCGCTGCATGGGAAGGACCTTCTGGACCCTGTCTGGTGTCGAATCTTCTCGTCTCTGCCGGGAGAATCGAGGGCTTTTCATCCATGCAGGTGGCACATGCCTTGGCTCTCAGACGCGGGGAGGCAGAGGCAGGTGCCTCCCTGTGAGTTCCAGGGCAGCGTGGAATAGAGACTGAGGTCTAGGGCAGCGCTGGCTTTCCATGATGCCTGGGAGACCACTGCCTCCAGCCACAAGGCAAGCAGCGCTGCTCAAAGGGCAATTAAAGAACACAAAGAAAGCCTCCCCGAATCTCGGCCAGACGGCTCAGAGTCCTCCTGCCCAGGTTGAGACTGAATCGGGTCGTCCTGGGGTCCTCTGAGTCGCTAGCAGGAAGGCAGCGCCTTCCTGAGAAGCCTGAGCCAGCAGCAGCAGCAGGCTCGGAGTTACACCCCTCTCGGCTAGGTGCTAGGGACCCGTTTTTCCCAGGCGCTCCTGCGCATGCGCCAGGCCCAAAGCAGCATTTGAAAAGGAAGAACCGCCTTCCACTCAGCGTGGGGCCTCGTGCCTTGCATCTAGGCCTTGCAGGGTCCCAGGCCCATAGGGCAGACCTCAGCTGGAGAGAATCCAGGGCGGCCTAGGGAGTTTCAGGATGCTGTGCCCAGCAAGATCCTAGGGCAAAACCCGCCCAGATGCACTCGGCCTTAGGCCGCCCCTCTTCGCTGCTGGAAGAGGCTGAGAGGTGGCTTTGGGAGCAGCAGGTCCCTAGCAGCCCTTTGGGGTTCTGTGAGAGGCGGTAAAAGGGACCTCACTGGGTTTAGCACCGCCGAGGCTTGAGCGAGGGGTGCCTCCCATTTCAAGCCTGAGTGCTGGGTTTACACGGGGAGACACTCTCCTGGCCCTTCTTTTCCAGGAGGGAGGCAACGGCAGGGGCCCCTGCATGAAATGTGTGCATTCCCGAAATGAGATGTGTGTGTCTGTGTTTCTCTAGGAGGGGAGTAGAACAGGGCTGGCTTGGGTGTGAGAAGGATTGTCCGTGGCTTCTGCTCTTGGATCGATAGGTGTAGATCCCTCTCTGTGGGGCGGCCTGCCCTAGGAGTCCTGTCTGACCCCTTGGAGCCCCGTTCTCCGCTGCTGGACAGCAGCCAGCCCCTTGGGTCCTTTCACTCTATGACTCCCACAGTGCTGGCTCCCAGGCAAGCGTGTCTGCACGCCCAGCTCTCATCCTGGATGCTCAGGTCTGACCTCTGCTCCTCATGCCTGCGTGATAACTCTCTCTCTCCTTAGGAGTCATCCCTCGGCATCATTCCACACTGGGTTCCTCTGCCACTTCTATGGGTCAGATTTCTGATTCCACAAGGCTCCCATCCCTGCAGGTCTAGCCTGCCACCTCCTCCCTGAGTGCGGATTGGTCCTCAATTCCCAAGACAGAAGAGTCTTGCTGCCATTCTGGCTCCAAGACCCTGTCTCTTCCAACTAGGCACATGTCCTGGTTCATCTCTTGGGCACCTCACTTCTCTGTGTCTACTAGTCTCAATGGCTGCTTTCTGGGGGCCTTTGTCTCACTTCAGCTCGCTAATGCCCACAGAGAGTGAATCAATCCCTAGACCTGGTTCCAGGGCCCAGGGCTGCCCTGACCATGGCAAAGGCACTGTGAGCGTGATGCGGTGGCCCAGGCCTGGACACTGAGCAGAGGGAAGCTGAGAGCAGGACCCTGGCCTGTGCTTCCAGGCCAGCCTAGAGTAGAGAACTCGATCCTACCAGGTGACCCCTTGTACCCAGAACAGACCCTCTTTCAGGTTGGCCTCCCAGGGAGGAGCGATTCCATGTCCGCCGTTGTCCCGGGACAGTGGCTGCATCGATCAGGCCGAGGGGATGGGTGGTGTCCGCTGCGGGAAGGACCTTCTGGACCCTGTCTGGTGTCGAATCTTCTCGCCTCTGCCGGGAGAATCGAGGGCTTTTCATCCATGCAGGTGGCACATGCCTTGGCTCTCAGACGCGGGAGGCAGAGGCAGGTGCCTCCCTGTGAGTTCCAGGGCAGCGTGGAATAGAGACTGAGGTCTAGGGCAGCGCTGGCTTTCCATGATGCCTGGGAGACCACTGCCTCCAGCCACAAGGCAAGCAGCGCTGCTCAAAGGGCAATTAAAGAACACAAAGAAAGCCTCCCGAATCTCGGCCAGACGGCTCAGAGTCCTCCTGCCCAGGTTGAGACTGAATCGGGTCGTCCTGGGGTCCTCTGAGTCGCTAGCAGGAAGGCAGCGCCTTCCTGAGAAGCCTGAGCCAGCAGCAGCAGCAGGCTCGGAGTTACACCCCTCTCGGCTAGGTGCTAGGGACCCGTTTTTCCCAGGCGCTCCTGCGCATGCGCCAGGCCCAAAGCAGCATTTGAAAAGGAAGAACCGCCTTCCACTCAGCGTGGGGCCTCGTGCCTTGCATCTAGGCCTTGCAGGGTCCCAGGCCCATAGGGCAGACCTCAGCTGGAGAGAATCCAGGGCGGCCTAGGGAGTTTCAGGATGCTGTGCCCAGCAAGATCCTAGGGCAAAACCCCGCCCAGATGCACTCGGCCTTAGGCCGCTCCTCTTCGCTGCTGGAAGAGGCTGAGAGGTGGCTTTGGAGCAGCAGGTCCCTAGCAGCCCTTTTGGGGTTCTGTGAGAGGCGGTAAAAGGGACCTCACTGGGTTTAGCACCGCCGAGGCTTGAGCGAGGGGTGCCTCCCATTTCCAAGCCTGAGTGCTGGGTTTACACGGGGGAGACACTCTCCTGGCCCTTCTTTTTCCAGGAGGGAGGCAACGGCAGGGGCCCCTGCATGAAATGTGTGCATTCCCGAAATGAGATGTGTGTGTCTGTGTTTCTCTAGGAGGGGGAGTAGAACAGGGCTGGCTTGGGTGTGAGAAGGATTGTCCGTGGCTTCTGCTCTTGGATCGATAGGTGTAGATCCCTCTCTGTGGGGCGGCCTGCCCTAGGAGTCCTGTCTGACCCCTTGGAGCCCCGTTCTCCGCTGCTGGACAGCAGCCAGCCCCTTGGGTCCTTTCACTCTATGACTCCCACAGTGCTGGCTCCCAGGCAAAGCGTGTCTGCACGCCCAGCTCTCATCCTGGATGCTCAGGTCTGACCTCTGCTCCTCATGCCTGCCTGATAACTCTCTCTCCCTTAGGAGTCATCCTCGGCATCATTCCACACTGGGTTCCTCTGCCACTTCTATGGGTCAGATTTCTGATTCCACAAGGCTCCCATCCCTGCAGGTCTAGCCTGCCACCTCCTCCCTGAGTGCGGATTGGTCCTCAATTCCCAAGACAGAAGAGTCTTGCTGCCATTCTGGCTCCAAGACCCTGTCTCTTCCAACTAGGCACATGTCCTGGTTCATCTCTTGGGCACCTCACTTCTCTGTGTCTACTAGTCTCAATGGCTGCTTTCTGGGGCCTTTGTCTCACTTCAGCTCGCTAATGCCCACAGAGAGTGAATCAATCCCTAGACCTGGTTCCAGGGCCCAGGGCTGCCCTGACCATGGCAAAGGCACTGTGAGCGTGATGCGGTGGCCCAGGCCTGGACACTGAGCAGAGGGAAGCTGAGAGCAGGACCCTGGCCTGTGCTTCCAGGCCAGCCTAGAGTAGAGAACTCGATCCTACCAGGTGACCCCTTGTACCCAGAACAGACCCTCTTTCAGGTTGGCCTCCCAGGGAGGAGCGATTCCCCATGTCCGCCGTTGTCCCGGGACAGTGGCTGCATCGATCAGGCCGAGGGGATGGGTGGTGTCCGCTGCGGGAAGGACCTTCTGGACCCTGTCTGGTGTCGAATCTTCTCGCCTCTGCCGGGAGAATCGAGGGCTTTTCATCCATGCAGGTGGCACATGCCTTGGCTCTCAGACGCGGGGGGCAGAGGCAGGTGCCTCCCTGTGAGTTCCAGGGCAGCGTGGAATAGAGACTGAGGTCTAGGGCAGCGCTGGCTTTCCATGATGCCTGGGAGACCACTGCCTCCAGCCACAAGGCAAGCAGCGCTGCTCAAAGGGCAATTAAAGAACACAAAGAAAGCCTCCCCGAATCTCGGCCAGACGGCTCAGAGTCCTCCTGCCCAGGTTGAGACTGAATCGGGTCGTCCCGGGGTCCTCTGGAGTCGCTAGCAGGAAGGCAGCGCCTTCCTGAGAAGCCTGAGCCAGCAGCAGCAGCAGGCTCGGAGTTACACCCCTCTCGGCTAGGTGCTAGGGACCCGTTTTTCCCAGGCGCTCCTGCGCATGCGCCAGGCCCAAAGCAGCATTTGAAAAGGAAGAACCGCCTTCCACTCAGCGTGGGGCCTCGTGCCTTGCATCTAGGCCTTGCAGGGTCCCAGGCCCATAGGGCAGACCTCAGCTGGAGAGAATCCAGGGCGGCCTAGGGAGTTTCAGGATGCTGTGCCCAGCAAGATCCTAGGGCAAAACCCCGCCCAGATGCACTCGGCCTTAGGCCGCTCCTCTTCGCTGCTGGAAGAGGCTGAGAGGTGGCTTTGGAGCAGCAGGTCCCTAGCAGCCCTTTGGGGTTCTGTGAGAGGCGGTAAAGGGACCTCACTGGGTTTAGCACCGCCGAGGCTTGAGCGAGGGGTGCCTCCCATTTCCAAGCCTGAGTGCTGGGTTTACACGGGGGAGACACTCTCCCTGGCCCTTCTTTTCCAGGAGGGAGGCAACGGCAGGGGCCCCTGCATGAAATGTGTGCATTCCCGAAATGAGATGTGTGTGTCTGTGTTTCTCTAGGAGGGGGAGTAGAACAGGGCTGGCTTGGGTGTGAGAAGGATTGTCCGTGGCTTCTGCTCTTGGATCGATAGGTGTAGATCCCTCTCTGTGGGGCGGCCTGCCCTAGGAGTCCTGTCTGACCCCTTGGAGCCCCGTTCTCCGCTGCTGGACAGCAGCCAGCCCCTTGGGTCCTTTCACTCTATGACTCCCACAGTGCTGGCTCCCAGGCAAGCGTGTCTGCACGCCCAGCTCTCATCCTGGATGCTCAGGTCTGACCTCTGCTCCTCATGCCTGCGTGATAACTCTCTCTCTCCTTAGGAGTCATCCCTCGGCATCATTCCACACTGGGTTCCTCTGCCACTTCTATGGGTCAGATTTCTGATTCCACAAGGCTCCCATCCCTGCAGGTCTAGCCTGCCACCTCCTCCCTGAGTGCGGATTGGTCCTCAATTCCCAAGACAGAAGAGTCTTGCTGCCATTCTGGCTCCAAGACCCTGTCTCTTCCAACTAGGCACATGTCCTGGTTCATCTCTTGGGCACCTCACTTCTCTGTGTCTACTAGTCTCAATGGCTGCTTTCTGGGGGCCTTTGTCTCACTTCAGCTCGCTAATGCCCACAGAGAGTGAATCAATCCCTAGACCTGGTTCCAGGGCCCAGGGCTGCCCTGACCATGGCAAAGGCACTGTGAGCGTGATGCGGTGGCCCAGGCCTGGACACTGAGCAGAGGGAAGCTGAGAGCAGGACCCTGGCCTGTGCTTCCAGGCCAGCCTAGAGTAGAGAACTCGATCCTACCAGGTGACCCCTTGTACCCAGAACAGACCCTCTTTCAGGTTGGCCTCCCAGGGAGGAGCGATTCCCCATGTCCGCCGTTGTCCCGGGACAGTGGCTGCATCGATCAGGCCGAGGGGATGGGTGGTGTCCGCTGCGGGGAAGGACCTTCTGGACCCTGTCTGGTGTCGAATCTTCTCGTCTCTGCCGGGAGAATCGAGGGCTTTTCATCCATGCAGGTGGCACATGCCTTGGCTCTCAGACGCGGGGAGGCAGAGGCAGGTGCCTCCCTGTGAGTTCCAGGGCAGCGTGGAATAGAGACTGAGGTCTAGGGCAGCGCTGGCTTTCCATGATGCCTGGGAGACCACTGCCTCCAGCCACAAGGCAAGCAGCGCTGCTCAAAGGGCAATTAAAGAACACAAAGAAAGCCTCCCCGAATCTCGGCCAGACGGCTCAGAGTCCTCCTGCCCAGGTTGAGACTGAATCGGGTCGTCCCGGGGTCCTCTGGAGTCGCTAGCAGGAAGGCAGCGCCTTCCTGAGAAGCCTGAGCCAGCAGCAGCAGCAGGCTCGGAGTTACACCCCTCTCGGCTAGGTGCTAGGGACCCGTTTTTCCCAGGCGCTCCTGCGCATGCGCCAGGCCCAAAGCAGCATTTGAAAAGGAAGAACCGCCTTCCACTCAGCGTGGGGCCTCGTGCCTTGCATCTAGGCCTTGCAGGGTCCCAGGCCCATAGGGCAGACCTCAGCTGGAGAGAATCCAGGGCGGCCTAGGGAGTTTCAGGATGCTGTGCCCAGCAAGATCCTAGGGCAAAACCCCGCCCAGATGCACTCGGCCTTAGGCCGCTCCCTCTTCGCTGCTGGAAGAGGCTGAGAGGTGGCTTTGGAGCAGCAGGTCCCTAGCAGCCCTTTGGGGTTCTGTGAGAGGCGGTAAAGGGACCTCACTGGGTTTAGCACCGCCGAGGCTTGAGCGAGGGGTGCCTCCCATTTCCAAGCCTGAGTGCTGGGTTTACACGGGGGAGACACTCTCCCTGGCCCTTCTTTTCCAGGAGGGAGGCAACGGCAGGGGCCCCTGCATGAAATGTGTGCATTCCCAAAATGAGATGTGTGTGTCTGTGTTTCTCTAGGAGGGGGTAGAACAGGGCTGGCTTGGGTGTGAGAAGGATTGTCCGTGGCTTCTGCTCTTGGATCGATAGGTGTAGATCCCTCTCTGTGGGGCGGCCTGCCCTAGGAGTCCTGTCTGACCCCTTGGAGCCCGTTCTCCGCTGCTGGACAGCAGCCAGCCCCTTGGGTCCTTTCACTCTATGACTCCCACAGTGCTGGCTCCCAGGCAAGCGTGTCTGCACGCCCAGCTCTCATCCTGGATGCTCAGGTCTGACCTCTGCTCCTCATGCCTGCCTGATAACTCTCTCTCTCCCTTAGGAGTCATCCCTCGGCATCATTCCACACTGGGTTCCTCTGCCACTTCTATGGGTCAGATTTCTGATTCCACAAGGCTCCCATCCCTGCAGGTCTAGCCTGCCACCTCCTCCCTGAGTGCGGATTGGTCCTCAATTCCCAAGACAGAAGAGTCTTGCTGCCATTCTGGCTCCAAGACCCTGTCTCTTCCAACTAGGCACATGTCCTGGTTCATCTCTTGGGCACCTCACTTCTCTGTGTCTACTAGTCTCAATGGCTGCTTTCTGGGGCCTTTGTCTCACTTCAGCTCGCTAATGCCCACAGAGAGTGAATCAATCCCTAGACCTGGTTCCAGGGCCCAGGGCTGCCCTGACCATGGCAAAGGCACTGTGAGCGTGATGTGGTGGCCCAGGCCTGGACACTGAGCAGAGGGAAGCTGAGAGCAGGACCCTGGCCTGTGCTTCCAGGCCAGCCTAGAGTAGAGAACTCGATCCTACCAGGTGACCCCTTGTACCCAGAACAGACCCTCTTTCAGGTTGGCCTCCCAGGGAGGAGCGATTCCCCATGTCCGCCCGTTGTCCCGGGACAGTGGCTGCATCGATCAGGCCGAGGGGATGGGTGGTGTCCGCTGCGGGGAAGGACCTTCTGGACCCTGTCTGGTGTCGAATCTTCTCGCCTCTGCCGGGAGAATCGAGGGCTTTTCATCCATGCAGGTGGCACATGCCTTGGCTCTCAGACGCGGGAGGCAGAGGCAGGTGCCTCCCTGTGAGTTCCAGGGCAGCGTGGAATAGAGACTGAGGTCTAGGGCAGCGCTGGCTTTCCATGATGCCTGGGAGACCACTGCCTCCAGCCACAAGGCAAGCAGCGCTGCTCAAAGGGCAATTAAAGAACACAAAGAAAGCCTCCCCGAATCTCGGCCAGACGGCTCAGAGTCCTCCTGCCCAGGTTGAGACTGAATCGGGTCGTCCCGGGGTCCTCTGGAGTCGCTAGCAGGAAGGCAGCGCCTTCCTGAGAAGCCTGAGCCAGCAGCAGCAGCAGGCTCGGAGTTACACCCCTCTCGGCTAGGTGCTAGGGACCCGTTTTTCCCAGGCGCTCCTGCGCATGCGCCAGGCCCAAAGCAGCATTTGAAAAGGAAGAACCGCCTTCCACTCAGCGTGGGGCCTCGTGCCTTGCATCTAGGCCTTGCAGGGTCCCAGGCCCATAGGGCAGACCTCAGCTGGAGAGAATCCAGGGCGGCCTAGGGAGTTTCAGGATGCTGTGCCCAGCAAGATCCTAGGGCAAAACCCCGCCCAGATGCACTCGGCCTTAGGCCGCTCCCTCTTCGCTGCTGGAAGAGGCTGAGAGGTGGCTTTGGAGCAGCAGGTCCCTAGCAGCCCTTTTGGGGTTCTGTGAGAGGCGGTAAAAGGGACCTCACTGGGTTTAGCACCGCCGAGGCTTGAGCGAGGGGTGCCTCCCATTTCCAAGCCTGAGTGCTGGGTTTACACGGGGGAGACACTCTCCCTGGCCCTTCTTTTCCAGGAGGGAGGCAACGGCAGGGGCCCCTGCATGAAATGTGTGCATTCCCGAAATGAGATGTGTGTGTCTGTGTTTCTCTAGGAGGGGGAGTAGAACAGGGCTGGCTTGGGTGTGTGAGAAGGATTGTCCGTGGCTTCTGCTCTTGGATCGATAGGTGTAGATCCCTCTCTGTGGGGCGGCCTGCCCTAGGAGTCCTGTCTGACCCCTTGGAGCCCCGTTCTCCGCTGCTGGACAGCAGCCAGCCCCTTGGGTCCTTTCACTCTATGACTCCCACAGTGCTGGCTCCCAGGCAAGCGTGTCTGCACGCCCAGCTCTCATCCTGGATGCTCAGGTCTGACCTCTGCTCCTCATGCCTGCGTGATAACTCTCTCTCTCCTTAGGAGTCATCCCTCGGCATCATTCCACACTGGGTTCCTCTGCCACTTCTATGGGTCAGATTTCTGATTCCACAAGGCTCCCATCCCTGCAGGTCTAGCCTGCCACCTCCTCCCTGAGTGCGGATTGGTCCTCAATTCCCAAGACAGAAGAGTCTTGCTGCCATTCTGGCTCCAAGACCCTGTCTCTTCCAACTAGGCACATGTCCTGGTTCATCTCTTGGGCACCTCACTTCTCTGTGTCTACTAGTCTCAATGGCTGCTTTCTGGGGGCCTTTGTCTCACTTCAGCTCGCTAATGCCCACAGAGAGTGAATCAATCCCTAGACCTGGTTCCAGGGCCCAGGGCTGCCCTGACCATGGCAAAGGCACTGTGAGCGTGATGTGGTGGCCCAGGCCTGGACACTGAGCAGAGGGAAGCTGAGAGCAGGACCCTGGCCTGTGCTTCCAGGCCAGCCTAGAGTAGAGAACTCGATCCTACCAGGTGACCCCTTGTACCCAGAACAGACCCTCTTTCAGGTTGGCCTCCCAGGGAGGAGCGATTCCCCATGTCCGCCGTTGTCCCGGGACAGTGGCTGCATCGATCAGGCCGAGGGGATGGGTGGTGTCCGCTGCGGGGAAGGACCTTCTGGACCCTGTCTGGTGTCGAATCTTCTCGTCTCTGCCGGGAGAATCGAGGGCTTTTCATCCATGCAGGTGGCACATGCCTTGGCTCTCAGACGCGGGGAGGCAGAGGCAGGTGCCTCCCTGTGAGTTCCAGGGCAGCGTGGAATAGAGACTGAGGTCTAGGGCAGCGCTGGCTTTCCATGATGCCTGGGAGACCACTGCCTCCAGCCACAAGGCAAGCAGCGCTGCTCAAAGGGCAATTAAAGAACACAAAGAAAGCCTCCCGAATCTCGCCAGACGGCTCAGAGTCCTCCTGCCCAGGTTGAGACTGAATCGGGTCGTCCCGGGGTCCTCTGGAGTCGCTAGCAGGAAGGCAGCGCCTTCCTGAGAAGCCTGAGCCAGCAGCAGCAGCAGGCTCGGAGTTACACCCCTCTCGGCTAGGTGCTAGGGACCCGTTTTTCCCAGGCGCTCCTGCGCATGCGCCAGGCCCAAAGCAGCATTTGAAAAGGAAGAACCGCCTTCCACTCAGCGTGGGGCCTCGTGCCTTGCATCTAGGCCTTGCAGGGTCCCAGGCCCATAGGGCAGACCTCAGCTGGAGAGAATCCAGGGCGACCTAGGGAGTTTCAGGATGCTGTGCCCAGCAAGATCCTAGGGCAAAACCCCGCCCAGAAGCAATCGGCCTTAGGCTGCCCCCTCTTCGCTGCTGGAATAGGCTGAGAGGTGGCTTTGGAGCAGCAGGTCCCTAGCAGCCCTTTTGGGGTTCTGTGAGAGGCGGTAAAAGGGACCTCACTGGGTTTAGCACCGCCGAGGCTTGAGCGAGGGGTGCCTCCCATTTCCAAGCCTGAGTGCTGGGTTTACACGGGGGAGACACTCTCCCTGGCCCTTCTTTTCCAGGAGGGAGGCAATGGCAGGGGCCCTGCATGAAATGTGTGCATTCCCGAAATGAGCTGTGTGAGTCTGTGCTTCTCTAGGAGGGGGAGTAGAGCAGGGCTGGCTTGGGTGTGAGAAGGATTGTCCGTGGCTTCTGCTCTTGGATCGATAGGTGTAGATCCCTCTCTGTGGGGCGGCCTGCCCTAGGAGTCCTGTCTGACCCCTTGGAGCCCCGTTCTCCGCTGCTGGACAGCAGCCAGCCCCTTGGGTCCTTTACTCTAACTCCCACACTGCTGGCTCCCAGGCAAGCGTGTCTGCACGCCCAGCTCTCATCCTGGATGCTCAGGTCTCACCTCTGCTACTCATGCCTGCATGATAACTCTCTCTCCTTAGGAGTCATCCTCGGCATCATTCCACTCTGGGTTCCTCTGCCACTTCTATTGGCCAGATTTCTGATTCCACAAGGCTCTAGCCTGCCACCTCCTCCCTGAGTGGGGATTGGTCCTCAATTCCCATGACAGAAGAGTCTTGCTGCATTCTGGCTCCAAGACCCTGTCTCTTCCAACTAGGCACATGTCCTGGTTCATCTCTTGGGCACCTCACTTCTCTGTGTCTACTAGTCTCAATGGCTGCTTTCTGGGGGCCTTTGTCTCACTTCAGCTCGCTAATGCCCACAGAGAGTGAATCAATCCCTAGACCTGGTTCCAGGGCCCAGGGCTGCCCTGACCACGGCAAAGGCACTGTGAGCGGGATGTGGTGGCCCAGGCCTGGACACTGAGCAGAGGGAAGCTGAGAGCAGGACCCTGGCCTGTGCTTCCAGGCCAGCCTAGAGTAGAGAACTCGATCCTACCAGGTGACCCCTTGTACCCAGAACAGACCCTCTTTCAGGTTGGCCTCCCAGGGAGGAGCGATTCCCCATGTCCGCCGTTGTCCCGGGACAGTGGCTGCATCGATCAGGCCGAGGGGATGGGTGGTGTCCGCTGCGGGAAGGACCTTCTGGACCCTGTCTGGTGTCGGATCTTCTCGTCTCTGCAGGGAGAATCGAGGGCTTTTCATCCATGCAGGTGGCACATGCCTTGGCTCTCAGAAGCGGGGAGGCAGAGGCAGGTGCCTCCCTGTGAGTTCCAGGGCAGCGTGGAATAGAGACTGAGGTCTAGGGCAGCGCTGGCTTTCCATGATGCCTGGGAGACCACTGCCTCCAGCCACAAGGCAAGCAGCGCTGCTCAAAGGGCAATGAAAGAACACAAAGAAAGCCTCCCGAATCTCGCCAGACGGCTCAGAGTCCTCCTGCCCAGGTTGAGACTGAATCGGGTCGTCCTGGGGTCCTCTGGAGTCGCTAGCAGGAAGGCAGCGCCTTCCTGAGAAGCCTGAGCCAGCAGCAGCAGCAGGCTCGGAGTTACACCCCTCTCGGCTAGGTGCTAGGGACCCGTTTTTCCCAGGCGCTCCTGCGCATGCGCCAGGCCCAAAGCAGCATTTGAAAAGGAAGAACCGCCTTCCACTCAGCGTGGGGCCTCGTGCCTTGCATCTAGGCCTTGCAGGGTCCCAGGCCCATAGGGCAGACCTCAGCTGGAGAGAATCCAGGGCGGCCTAGGGAGTTTCAGGATGCTGTGCCCAGCAAGATCCTAGGGCAAAACCCCGCCCAGATGCACTCGGCCTTAGGCCGCTCCCTCTTCGCTGCTGGAAGAGGCTGAGAGGTGGCTTTGGAGCAGCAGGTCCCTAGCAGCCCTTTTGGGGTTCTGTGAGAGGCGGTAAAAGGGACCTCACTGGGTTTAGCACCGCCGAGGCTTGAGCGAGGGGTGCCTCCCATTTCCAAGCCTGAGTGCTGGGTTTACACGGGGGAGACACTCTCCCTGGCCCTTCTTTTCCAGGAGGGAGGCAACGGCAGGGGCCCCTGCATGAAATGTGTGCATTCCCGAAATGAGATGTGTGTGTCTGTGTTTCTCTAGGAGGGGGAGTAGAACAGGGCTGGCTTGGGTGTGAGAAGGATTGTCCGTGGCTTCTGCTCTTGGATCGATAGGTGTAGATCCCTCTCTGTGGGGCGGCCTGCCCTAGGAGTCCTGTCTGACCCCTTGGAGCCCCGTTCTCCGCTGCTGGACAGCAGCCAGCCCCTGGGTCCTTTCACTCTATGACTCCCACAGTGCTGGCTCCCAGGCAAGCGTGTCTGCACGCCCAGCTCTCATCCTGGATGCTCAGGTCTGACCTCTGCTCCTCATGCCTGCCTGATAACTCTCTCTCCCTTAGGAGTCATCCCTCGGCATCATTCCACACTGGGTTCCTCTGCCACTTCTATGGGTCAGATTTCTGATTCCACAAGGCTCCCATCCCTGCAGGTCTAGCCTGCCACCTCCTCCCTGAGTGCGGATTGGTCCTCAATTCCCAAGACAGAAGAGTCTTGCTGCCATTCTGGCTCCAAGACCCTGTCTCTTCCAACTAGGCACATGTCCTGGTTCATCTCTTGGGCACCTCACTTCTCTGTGTCTACTAGTCTCAATGGCTGCTTTCTGGGGCCTTTGTCTCACTTCAGCTCGCTAATGCCCACAGAGAGTGAATCAATCCCTAGACCTGGTTCCAGGGCCCAGGGCTGCCCTGACCATGGCAAAGGCACTGTGAGCGTGATGTGGTGGCCCAGGCCTGGACACTGAGCAGAGGGAAGCTGAGAGCAGGACCCTGGCCTGTGCTTCCAGGCCAGCCTAGAGTAGAGAACTCGATCCTACCAGGTGACCCCTTGTACCCAGAACAGACCCTCTTTCAGGTTGGCCTCCCAGGGAGGAGCGATTCCCCATGTCCGCCGTTGTCCCGGGACAGTGGCTGCATCGATCAGGCCGAGGGGATGGGTGGTGTCCGCTGCGGGAAGGACCTTCTGGACCCTGTCTGGTGTCGAATCTTCTCGTCTCTGCCGGGAGAATCGAGGGCTTTTCATCCATGCAGGTGGCACATGCCTTGGCTCTCAGACGCGGGAGGCAGAGGCAGGTGCCTCCCTGTGAGTTCCAGGGCAGCGTGGAATAGAGACTGAGGTCTAGGGCAGCGCTGGCTTTCCATGATGCCTGGGAGACCACTGCCTCCAGCCACAAGGCAAGCAGCGCTGCTCAAAGGGCAATTAAAGAACACAAAGAAAGCCTCCCGAATCTCGGCCAGACGGCTCAGAGTCCTCCTGCCCAGGTTGAGACTGAATCGGGTCGTCCTGGGGTCCTCTGGAGTCGCTAGCAGGAAGGCAGCGCCTTCCTGAGAAGCCTGAGCCAGCAGCAGCAGCAGGCTCGGAGTTACACCCTCTCGGCTAGGTGCTAGGGACCCGTTTTTCCCAGGCGCTCCTGCGCATGCGCCAGGCCCAAAGCAGCATTTGAAAAGGAAGAACCGCCTTCCACTCAGCGTGGGGCCTCGTGCCTTGCATCTAGGCCTTGCAGGGTCCCAGGCCCATAGGGCAGACCTCAGCTGGAGAGAATCCAGGGCGGCCTAGGGAGTTTCAGGATGCTGTGCCCAGCAAGATCCTAGGGCAAAACCCCGCCCAGATGCACTCGGCCTTAGGCCGCCCCTCTTCGCTGCTGGAAGAGGCTGAGAGGTGGCTTTGGAGCAGCAGGTCCCTAGCAGCCCTTTGGGGTTCTGTGAGAGGCGGTAAAGGGACCTCACTGGGTTTAGCACCGCCGAGGCTTGAGCGAGGGGTGCCTCCCATTTCCAAGCCTGAGTGCTGGGTTTACACGGGGGAGACACTCTCCCTGGCCCTTCTTTTCCAGGAGGGAGGCAACGGCAGGGGCCCCTGCATGAAATGTGTGCATTCCCGAAATGAGATGTGTGTGTCTGTGTTTCTCTAGGAGGGGGAGAGACAGGGCTGGCTTGGGTGTGAGAAGGATTGTCCGTGGCTTCTGCTCTTGGATCGATAGGTGTAGATCCCTCTCTGTGGGGCCCTGCCCTAGGAGTCCTGTCTGACCCCTTGGAGCCCCGTTCTCCGCTGCTGGACAGCAGCCAGCCCCTTGGGTCCTTTCACTCTATGACTCCCACAGTGCTGGCTCCCAGGCAAGCGTGTCTGCACGCCCAGCTCTCATCCTGGATGCTCAGGTCTGACCTCTGCTCCTCATGCCTGCGTGATAACTCTCTCTCCCTTAGGAGTCATCCTCGGCATCATTCCACACTGGGTTCCTCTGCCACTTCTATGGGTCAGATTTCTGATTCCACAAGGCTCCCATCCCTGCAGGTCTAGCCTGCCACCTCCTCCCTGAGTGCGGATTGGTCCTCAATTCCCAAGACAGAAGAGTCTTGCTGCCATTCTGGCTCCAAGACCCTGTCTCTTCCAACTAGGCACATGTCCTGGTTCATCTCTTGGGCACCTCACTTCTCTGTGTCTACTAGTCTCAATGGCTGCTTTCTGGGGGCCTTTGTCTCACTTCAGCTCGCTAATGCCCACAGAGAGTGAATCAATCCCTAGACCTGGTTCCAGGGCCCAGGGCTGCCCTGACCATGGCAAAGGCACTGTGAGCGTGATGTGGTGGCCCAGGCCTGGACACTGAGCAGAGGGAAGCTGAGAGCAGGACCCTGGCCTGTGCTTCCAGGCCAGCCTAGAGTAGAGAACTCGATCCTACCAGGTGACCCCTTGTACCCAGAACAGACCCTCTTTCAGGTTGGCCTCCCAGGGAGGAGCGATTCCCCATGTCCGCCGTTGTCCCGGGACAGTGGCTGCATCGATCAGGCCGAGGGGATGGGTGGTGTCCGCTGCGGGGGAAGGACCTTCTGGACCCTGTCTGGTGTCGAATCTTCTCGTCTCTGCCGGGAGAATCGAGGGCTTTTCATCCATGCAGGTGGCACATGCCTTGGCTCTCAGACGCGGGAGGCAGAGGCAGGTGCCTCCCTGTGAGTTCCAGGGCAGCGTGGAATAGAGACTGAGGTCTAGGGCAGCGCTGGCTTTCCATGATGCCTGGGAGACCACTGCCTCCAGCCACAAGGCAAGCAGCGCTGCTCAAAGGGCAATTAAAGAACACAAAGAAAGCCTCCCGAATCTCGCCAGACGGCTCAGAGTCCTCCTGCCCAGGTTGAGACTGAATCGGGTCGTCCTGGGGTCCTCTGAGTCGCTAGCAGGAAGGCAGCGCCTTCCTGAGAAGCCTGAGCCAGCAGCAGCAGCAGGCTCGGAGTTACACCCCTCTCGGCTAGGTGCTAGGGACCCGTTTTTCCCAGGCGCTCCTGCGCATGCGCCAGGCCCAAAGCAGCATTTGAAAAGGAAGAACCGCCTTCCACTCAGCGTGGGGCCTCGTGCCTTGCATCTAGGCCTTGCAGGGTCCCAGGCCCATAGGGCAGACCTCAGCTGGAGAGAATCCAGGGCGGCCTAGGGAGTTTCAGGATGCTGTGCCCAGCAAGATCCTAGGGCAAAACCCCGCCCAGATGCACTCGGCCTTAGGCCGCCCCTCTTCGCTGCTGGAAGAGGCTGAGAGGTGGCTTTGGAGCAGCAGGTCCCTAGCAGCCCTTTTGGGGTTCTGTGAGAGGCGGTAAAAGGGACCTCACTGGGTTTAGCACCGCCGAGGCTTGAGCGAGGGGTGCCTCCCATTTCCAAGCCTGAGTGCTGGGTTTACACGGGGGAGACACTCTCCCTGGCCCTTCTTTTCCAGGAGGGAGGCAACGGCAGGGGCCCCTGCATGAAATGTGTGCATTCCCGAAATGAGATGTGTGTGTCTGTGTTTCTCTAGGAGGGGGAGTAGAACAGGGCTGGCTTGGGTGTGAGAAGGATTGTCCGTGGCTTCTGCTCTTGGATCGATAGGTGTAGATCCCTCTCTGTGGGGCGGCCTGCCCTAGGAGTCCTGTCTGACCCCTGGAGCCCCGTTCTCCGCTGCTGGACAGCAGCCAGCCCCTTGGGTCCTTTCACTCTATGACTCCCACAGTGCTGGCTCCCAGGCAAGCGTGTCTGCACGCCCAGCTCTCATCCTGGATGCTCAGGTCTGACCTCTGCTCCTCATGCCTGCCTGATAACTCTCTCTCCCTTAGGAGTCATCCTCGGCATCATTCCACACTGGGTTCCTCTGCCACTTCTATGGGTCAGATTTCTGATTCCACAAGGCTCCCATCCCTGCAGGTCTAGCCTGCCACCTCCTCCCTGAGTGCGGATTGGTCCTCAATTCCCAAGACAGAAGAGTCTTGCTGCCATTCTGGCTCCAAGACCCTGTCTCTTCCAACTAGGCACATGTCCTGGTTCATCTCTTGGGCACCTCACTTCTCTGTGTCTACTAGTCTCAATGGCTGCTTTCTGGGGCCTTTGTCTCACTTCAGCTCGCTAATGCCCACAGAGAGTGAATCAATCCCTAGACCTGGTTCCAGGGCCCAGGGCTGCCCTGACCATGGCAAAGGCACTGTGAGCGTGATGTGGTGGCCCAGGCCTGGACACTGAGCAGAGGGAAGCTGAGAGCAGGACCCTGGCCT
>JAEOAE010004024.1:0-46571 GCA_036365155.1 Meriones psammophilus | reverse complement strand
ATAGTAATTGAACAGGTGACACGAATGTGAACAAAGTTTTGCTGTGCCTTTCTGTCTTTCGATGAAAAATTGTTTTTTGCTGCACATTTCGATATATCGCTTTCAGTTTCCCTGTATTCCTAATTGAGTGAACAACACACATGTGATTTAGTTTACAAAGTAGTGTTTTGCCTTTCTGTTCTTCTTGGAAACTTGTTTCTGTGCTGTATAGTGTGCTATATCACTTTTTAGTTTTCCTATAATAATAAATGAACGGGCAACACGCTTGTGATTTAGTTTACAAAGTTGTGCTTTATGCTTCTATTCTTTCGATGGAAACTTGTTTCTGTGCCTTAAAGTGCGAGATAACACTTTTCAGTTTTCCTGTATTCCTAATTGAGCTTAACGACACACATGTGATTCCTTTTAAAAGTAGTGCTTTGCTTTTCTGTTCTTTCGCTCAAACTTGTTCCTGTGATATACAGTGCGCTATATCACTTTTAAGTTTTCCTGTATTCCTAACTGAGCGAGTGGCACACATGTGATTTAGTTTAAAAAGTAGTGCTTTATGCTTCTGTTTTTTCGTTGGAAACTTGTTCCTGTTAGAACATGTTAGGATTAGGTTAGGTTAGGCTTAGGTTAAGGTTAGGTTAGGCGCTTAGGTAAGGGATAGGTTAGGTTAGGTTTAGGTTAGTGTTAGGTTAGGGGCTTAGGTTAGGTGAGGGTTATATCTCTTTTCAGTTTTTTTGTTATAATAATTGAACAGGCTTACACCTAATGTGAATTAGTTTACAAGTAGTGCTTTGTGTTTCTGTTCTTCTGTTGGAAACTTGTTTCTGTGCTGTAAAGTGTGATATATCACATTTCAGTTTTCCTGTTATAAAATTGAACGGGCGACACATATGTGAATTAGTTTACAAAGTTGTGCTTTTCGCTTATGTTCTTTCGATGGAAGCTGGTTCCTGTGCTGTACAGTTCGATATATCACTTTTCAGTTTTCCTGTTATAATAATTGAACGGGCGACACCTAATGTGAATTACTTTACAAAGTTGTACTTTGCTTTACTGTTCTTTCGATGAAAACTTGTTTCTTTTCCGCACATTTCGATATATCGCTTTTCAGTTTTCCTGTATTCCTAATTGAGCGAGCGACACACATGTGATTTAGTTTACAAAGTAGTGCTTTATGCTTTCTGTTCTTCTGTTGGAAACTTGAATCTGTGCTGTACATTGTGATATATCACTTTTCAGTTTTCCTGTTATAATAATTGAACGGGCGACACGTATGTGAATTAGTTTACAAAGTTGTGCTTTTCTTTTCTCTTCTATCGATGGAAGCAGGTTCCTGTGCTATAAAGTTCGATATATCACTTTTCAGTTTTCCTGTTTTAATAATGCAACGGGAGACACACATGTGAATTAGTTTACAAAGTTGTGGGTTGCGTTTCTGTTCTTTCGATGGAAACTTGTTTCTGTGCCTTAAAGTGCGAGATAACACTTTTCAGTTTTCCTGTATTCCTAATTGTGCGAGAGACACACATGTGATTCCGCTTAAAAGTAGTGCTTTTCTTTCTGTTCTTTCTCGCTCAAAGTTTTTTCCTGTGCTGTACAGTGTGTTATATCTCTTTTCAGTTTTCCTGTATTCCTAATTGAGAGAGAGGCCCACATGTGATTTAGTTTTAAAAGAAGGGCTTTATGCTTATACTTTTTTTTGGAAACTTGTTCCTGTTAGGAACAAGTTACGTTTAAGTTTAGGTTATGGTTAGGGTTTATGGTTAGGTTAGGTTAGGTTAGGTTAGGTTAGGGGCTTACAGTTAGGATTAGGTTATATCACTTTTCAGTTTTCATGTTATAATAATTGAACAGGCGACACAAATGTGAATTAGTTTACAATGTTGTGCTTTATGCTTCTGTTCTTTCGATGAAAACTTGTTTCTTTGCCAAACATTTCGATATATCCCTTTTCAGTTTTCCTGTATTCCTAATTGAGCCAGCGCCACACATGTGATTCCGCTTTAAAAGTAGTCCTTTGCTTTTTTTTGTTCTTTCTCGCTCAACACTTGTTCCTGTGCTGTACACTGTGTTATATCACTTTTAAGTTATCCTGTATTCCTAACTGAGCGAGTGGCTCACTTGTGATTTAGTTTACAAAGTAGTGCTTTATGCTTATGTTCTTTTTCGTTGGAAACTTGTTCCTGTTAGAAACAAGAAGGTTAGGTTAGGGATAGGTTAGGTTAGGTTAGGTTAGGTTAGGGCCAAGGTTAGGTTAGGTTAGGTTAGGTTAGGTTAGGTTTAGGGGGCTTACAGTTAGGATTAGGGTTATATCACTTTTCAGTTTTCCTGGTATAATAATTGAACAGGCGACACAAATGTGAATTAGTTTATAAAGTTGTGCTTTGCCTTTCTGTTCTTTCCATGAAAACTTGTTTCTTTTGCCAAACATTTCGATATATCGCTTTTCAGTTTTCCTGTATTCCCAATTGAGCCAGCGGCCACACATGTGATTCCCTTTAAAAGTAGTCCTTGCTTTTTTCTGTTCTTTCGCTCAACACTTTTTCCTGTGCTGTACAGTGTGTTATATCACTTTTAAGGTTTCCTGTATTCCTAACTGAGCGAGTGGCACACATGTGATTTATTTTACAAAGTACTGCTTTATGCTTATGTTCTTTTCTTTGGAAACTTGTTCCTGTTAGGAACAAGTTAGGTTAGGGTTAGCGTTAGGGTTAGGTTAGGTTAGGTTAGGTTCGGGGCTTAGGTTAGGATTAGGTTATATCACTTTTCAGTTTTCCTGTTATAATAATTGAACAGGCGACACAAATTTGAATTAATTTACAAAGTTGTGCTTTATGCTTCTGTTCTTTCGATTAAAACTTGATTCTTTGCCATACATTTCGATTTATTGCTTTTCAATTTCCCTGTATTCCTAATTGAGTGAGCAACACACATGTGATTTAGTTTACAAAGTAGTGCTTTGTGTTTCTGTTCTTCTGTTGGAAACTTGTTTCTGTGCTGTACAGTGTGATATATCACTTTTCTGTTTTCCTGTTATAATAATTGAATGGGCGATACCTATGTGAATTAGTTTACAAAGTTGTGCTTTGAGTTTCTGTTCTTTCGATGGAAACTTGTTTGTGTGCCGTACAGTGCGACATAACACTTTTCAGTTTTCCTGTATTCCTAATTGAGCGAGTGACACACATGTGATTCCGTTTAAAAGTAGTGCTTTGCTTTTCTATTCTTTCATTCTAAACTTGTTCCTGTGCTGTACAGTGTGTTATATCATTTTTCAGTTTTCCGGTATTCCTAATTGATCGAGTGGCACACATGTGATTTAGTTTACAAAGTACTGCTTTGACTTTATGTTCTTTCCTTGGAATCTTGTTCCTGGTAGGAAAAAGTTTGGGGTTAGGTTAGAGTTAGGTTAGGTTAGGTTAGGTTAGGTAGGGTTAGGGTTAGGTTAGGTTTAGGTTAGGTTACAGGCTTAGCTGCTAGGTTAGGTTATATCACTTTTCAGTTTTCCTGTTATAATAATTGAACAGGCGACACAAATGTGAATTAGTTTACAAAGTTGTGCATTGAGTTTCTGTTCTTTCGATGAAAACTTGTTTGTTTGCCTTACATTTCGATATATCGCTTTACAGTTTTCCGGTATTCCTCATTGAGCAAGTGGCACACATGTGATGTACTTTACAAAGTAGTGCTTTATGCTTATTTTCTTTTGTTGGAAACTTGTTCCTGTTAGGAACAAGTTAGGTTAGTGTTAGGTTAGGTTATGGTTAGGTTAGGTTAGGTTAGGTGAGGGTTAGGGCTGAGGTTAGGTTAGTGTTTGGGTTAGGAGCTTAGGTTAGGTTAGGTGATATCACTTTTCAGTTTTCCTGTTATAATAATTGAACAGGCAACACGAATTTGAATTAGTTTACAAAGTTGTGCTTTGCGTTTCTGTTCTTTCGATGAAAACTTGTTTGTTTGCCTTACATTTCGATATATTGCTTTTCAGTTTTCCTGTAATCCTAATTGAGCGAGTGACACACATGTGATTCTGTTTAAAAGTAGTGCATTGCTTTCCTGTTCTTTCATTCGAAACTTGTTCCTGTGCTGTACAATGCGATATGTTACTTTTCAGTTTTCCTGTATTCCTAATTTTTGAGAGACACACATGTGATTTAGTTTACAAAGTAGTGCTTTATGCTTGTTCTTCTGTTGGAAACTTGTTTCTGTGCTGTACAGTGTGATATATCATTTTTCAGTTTTCCTGTTATAATAATGGAATGGGCGACACATATGTGAATTAGTTTAGAAAGTTGTGCTTTGTGTTTCTGTTCTTTCCATGGAAACTTTTTTCTGTGCCGTATAGTGCGAGATAACACTTTTCTGTTTCCTCTATTCCTAATAGAGAGAGCGAAACACATGTAATTCCGTTTAAAAGTAGTGCTTTGCTTTTCTGTTCTTCTGTTGGAAACTTTTTCTGGGCTGTACAGTGTGATAATATCACTTTTCAGTTTTCCTGTATTCCTAATTGATCGAGTGGCACACATGTGATTTAGTTTACAAAGTAGTGCTTTATGCTTATGTTCTTTTCATTGGAAACTTGTTCCTGTTATGAACAAGTTAGGTTAGGCCAGAGTTAGGTTAGGTAGGGTTACGTAGGGTTAGGGTAGGTTAGGTTAGGGTAGGGTTAGGTTTAGGGTTAGGTTAGTGTTTGTGTTAGGTTAGGGACTTAGTGTTAAGGTTAGGGTTATATCACTTTTCAGTTTTCCTGTTATAATAATTGAACAGGCAACACGAATGTGAATTAGTTTACAAAGTTGTGCTTTATGCTTGTTCTTTCCATGAAAACTTGTTTCTTTGCCAAACATTTCGATTTAGCGCTTTTCAGTTTCCCTGTATTCCTAATTGAGTGAGTGACACACATGTGATTTCGCTTACAAAGTAGTGCTTTATGCTTCTGTTCTTCTGTTGGAAACTTGTTTCTGTGCTGTACAGTGTGATATATCACTTTTCAGTTTTCCTGTTATAATAATTGAAAGGGCTTACATGTATGTGAATTAGTTTACGGTTGTGCTTTGTGTGTCTCTTTTTCTTCGATGGAAATTTGTTCCTGTGCTGTACAGTTCGATATATCACTTTTCAATTTTCCTGTTATAATAATTGAACGGCGACAAGTATGTAAATTAGTTTACAAAGTTGTGCTTTGTGTTTCTCTTCTTTCGATGGAAACTTGTTTCTGTGCTGTAAAGTGCGAGATAACACTTTTCAGTTTTCCTGTATGCCTAATTGAGCAAGCGACACACATGTGATTCCATTTAAAAGTAGTGCTTTGCTTTTCTGTTTTTTCTTTCGATACTTGTTCCTGTGCTGTACAGTGCGTTATATCACTTTTCAGTTTTGCTGTATTCCTAATTGAGCGAGTGACACACATGTGATTCCGCTTAAAAGTAGTGCTTTGCTTTTCTGTTCTTTTGTTCTTGTGCTGTACAGTGCATTATATCACTTTTCAGTTTTCGTGTATTCCTAATTGAGCGAGTGGCACACATGTGATATAGTTTACAAAGTAGTACTTTGTGTTTCTGTTCTTTTTGTTGGAAACTTGTTCCTGTTAGGAACAAGTTAGGAACAAGTTAGGTTAGGTTAGGATTAGGCTTAGGTTAGGTTAGGTTAGGGGCTTAGGTTAGGTCAGGGTGAGGGTTATATCACTTTTCAGTTTTCCTGTTATAATAATTAAACAGGCGACACGAATGTGAATTAGTTTACAAAGTTGTGCGCTATGCTTGTTCTTTCAATGAAAACTTGTTTTTTGCCATACTTTTCGATATATCGCTTTCAGTTTCCCTGTATTCCTAATTGAGCGAGCGACACACATGTGATTTAGGTTACAAAGTACTGCTCTGCTTTCTGTTCTTCTGTTGGAAACTTGATTCTGTGCTGTACAGTGTGATATATCACTTTTCAGTTTTCCTGTTATAATAATTGAACGGACGACACGTGATATGAAATAGTTTACAAAGTTGTGCTTTGCTTTTCTGTTCTTTCGATCAAAACTTGTTCCTGTGCTGTACAGATCGATATATCATTTTTCAGTTTTCCTGTTAAAATAATTGAACGGGCGACAGGTAAGTTGAATTAGTTTACAAAGTTGTGCTTTATGCTTCTTCTTCTTTCGATGGAAACTTGTTTGTTGGCCTTACATTTCAATATATCACTTTTCAGTTTTCCTGTTATAATTGAATGGCGACAAGTATGTAAATTAGTTTACAAAGTTGTGCTTTGTGTTTCTTCTTCTTCGATGGAAACTTATTTCTGTGCTGTAAAGTGCGAGATAACACTTTTCAGTTTTCCTGTATGCCTAATTGAGCAAGCGACACACATG
Source organism: Meriones psammophilus (assembly GCA_036365155.1). Taxonomy (NCBI): domain Eukaryota; kingdom Metazoa; phylum Chordata; class Mammalia; order Rodentia; family Muridae; genus Meriones; species Meriones psammophilus. The sequence goes on along the minus strand of JAEOAE010004024.1, from coordinate 40,225 downwards.
TGATTCCATTTAAAAGTAGTGCTTTGCTTTTCTGTTTTTTCTTTCGATACTTGTTCCTGTGCTGTACAGTGCGCTATATCACTTTTAAGTTTACCTGTATTTCTAATTGAGCGAGTGGCACACATGTGATTTAGTTTACAAAGAAGGGCTTTGCATTTATACTCTTTTTTGTTGGAAACTTGTTCCTGTTAGGAACAAGTTAAGGTTAAGGTTAGGGTTATGGTTAGGTTATGGTTAGGTTAGTGTTAGGGTAGGGTTTGGGTTAGGGCTTAGGTGAGTATTAGGTTATATCACTTTTCAGTTTTCATGTTATAATAATTGAACAGGCGACAGGAATGTGAATTAGTTTACAAAGTTGTGCTTTATGCTTGTTCTTTCAATGAAAACTTGTTTTTTGCCGCACATTTCGATATATTGCATTTCAGTTTTCCTGTATTCCTAATTGAGCGAGCGACACACCTGTGATTTAGTTTACAAAGTAGTGCTTTATGCTTGTGTTCTTGTGTTGGAAAATTGTTTCTGTGCTGTACAGTGCTATATCTCTTTCAGTTTTCCTGTATTCCTAATTGAGCGAGTGGCACACATGTGATTTAGTTTACAAAGTAGTGCTTTATGCTTGTTCTTTCGATGAAAACTTGTTTCTTTGCCATACATTTCGATATATTGCTTTTCAGTTTTCCTGTATTCCTAATTGAGCGAGTGGCACACATGTGGTTTAGTTTACAAATAGTGCTTTATGCTTGTGTTCTTTTTTGTTGGAAACTTGTTCCTGTTAGGAACAAGTTAGAGTTAGGATTAGGTTAGGTTAGGTTAGGTTAGGGTTAGGTTAGGTTAGAGGAGGGTTAGGTTAGGAGGGTTAGGTTAGTGTTAGGTTAGGTTAGGTTAGGTTAGGGCTGAGGCTTAGGTGAGGTTTATATCACTTTTTTTTTCATTTTATATATACATTTTAATGTTTTTCAAAAGTTGTTAACATAAATTTAATTACAAGAGTAAAATCTCTTAAAATATCACTGTATAGGCTCTTCACAAAAGAAAATAGTATCCAAAAAGTATCCTAACCCCATTAATAAATAACCGTAACTAACAATACTAAAATCCAGTAACTAAAATCCAACAATACTACATGATGTAGCTATATAAACTAAAGCATAGGCAATAGTTTTTACTCAGAAGAACTGCCAGAAAGTCTACATTTTTGCTTATAGTTTAAACTGCCCATGATGTCTCTTTTTGTATATGGAACAACTCAATGAACATATGTACACTTGTTAATATCTATAGAAATGTTTTTTTTTTTTTTTAACAATCATCTGACCCTGGGGAAAGCCAGCCCACTTTAAATAGCCTCTGGTAGCTAACCTCAGCATGCCATGTGGGCAATGCAGATAGGTCCACATACATGGAAGCAAGCCAGATCCTCAACCTTAGCCAAAGGTGGAGTTGTTTGTGACAGAGAGCACTCACCATCGGGAAGGTGTAAGGCGAAACCAGCTCCATCTTTAAGGCATAGCATTCCGCAGCTCTCTACAGTTCCCCATTTGGTTTTCGACGATCAGGCAAGAGTAGAGGTCTGATCTCTGATATTAGAAATAAATTGGGACTTTGTACTGATGTTCATTTAGGTGTCATCCACCCAAAGAGCATAAGACCAGTCCAATACCTTTTTTCTCAGAGGCGGGACCTGGGGCATCAACCCGCATGCAATCAGACATGCTCTTCTCTGGGTCCAAGGCGGCTAACCCTGAGTGCAGTGCTTAGCCTCGCATCCTGAGCGTAACATTTTGGCTTTTTATGGTAGCCAACCATGCTTGGGGAGACAGTCCTGCTTTAATGGCTGTAAAGGTCTGAATGGTCATGGCTGCATTATGCTGTTGTGAGACTCTAATCTTGCATATATACCACAGGAAAACCAAGGTGACCAACACCAGAAGGCCTGCTAACGCCCCATGCCTGCCCCTTCCTTCAGATGATTCATGGCTGCAGCAATCCATGATGATAATCCTGTGGCTAGTCCCAAGGCCCACTCTGGTAGAATTTACCATGACAATGGCCACTCTCAGCTGGTCCATCGTAGTATCGAATTCTCCAGTCCAATTACCTAAAATATAGATTGACAGTTGTTTAGACAGAATTGCAGCACAGGAAAAATTCTCATGTTGTATGCTAGTAACACAAAGTCCAGCATACTTTCATTGATAGCCAAGTTGAGCGATTTGCCATAGGGTATCAGTTTGTTCCTGCATGAGGTCAAACCTCTGATTGAACACCATCAAACCTCCTTTTAGTTGAGCATTAATTCCTTTTGTACATCTAAGGCATGAGCTACATTGGCTAAAAGGTTATTCAGGGTCTGAGCAGTCTGCCCAGTATGACTCATGGCTAATGCCGTGGTGCTAGCTCCAAGAGCCGCCAATGAGATGGCAGTAACAATGGCAGCTGTAATTCCAAAATCCCTTTTCTGTCTGAAGAGAGTCATAGCGTGAGGGCATCAACGGGCACAGGCACCCAGCGAGGCATGTGAGTAACCAGCTAGTAAATTTACTAGCATCACAGCATTGGGCAAAAAAAGCAAGTATCATTACCAAAATTACTTGGCTCTATCTGGCTAATAATGAATAAAATTGGGGGATGTAAACAAACAGGTGTGGGCTTATAGGAAATATTATGAGAAGCCTTAACCCCTCGTTGGAACGTCCTGCATCAGATCTAGAACTAGCAGTGGTGGTGTCCGAGGTCTGAGTAGGTTCAGGAGACCATTGCCCCCAGGGGCGAGACATGCTCCTTGTAAATTGACTAACTCCATGTTTTCCTCCACTTTTGAAAGTCATTTAAGGTTCTTAAATTATTATTTTTTCCCTTTTTTTAAATTTTTCATCAATTACACTGTATTTACTCTGCATCCCCTCCATAAGCACCTCCTCCTCCCAATCCCAATCCCACCCTCCTCCTCCTTCTGCATGCATGCCACTCACCCAGTTCACTGATAGGGAGGTTCTCCTCTCCTTTCTGATCTTAGTCCATATTAAGTTTTCATGTTATAATAATTGAACAGTTGACACGAATGTGAATTAGTTTACAAAGTTGTGCTGTGCGCTTCTGTTCTTTCTCGATGAAAACTTGTTTCTTTGCCGATATTTCGATTTATCGCTTTTCAGTTTCCCTGTAGTCCTAATTGAGTGAGCGACACACATGTGATTTTGTTTACAAAGTACTGCTTTGCGTTTCTCTTCTTCTGTTGGAAAAGTTTTTCTGTGCCATAAAGTGCGAGATAATACTTTTCAGTTTTCATGTATTCCTATTTGAGCGAGCAACACACGTGATTCCGCTTAAAAGTAGTGCTTTGCTTTTCTGTTCTTTTGTTCAAACTTGTTCCTGTGCTGTACAGTGCGATATGTCACTTTTCAGTTTTCCTGTATTCTTAATTGAGCGAGTGGCACACATGTGATTTAGTTTACAAAGTAGTAATTTGGGTTTCTGTTCTTCTGTTGGAAACATGTTACTGTGCTGTATAGTGTGATATATCACTTTTCAGTTTTCCTGGTATAATAATTGAACGGGTGACAAGAATGTGAATTAGTTTACAAAGTTGTGCTTTTCGTTTATGTTCTTTCGATGGAAGCAGGTTCCTGTGCAATACAGTTCGATATATCACTTTTCAGTTTTCCTGTTATAAAAATGGAACGGGCGACACGATGTGAATTAGTTTAAAAGTTGTGCTTTGTGTTTCTTTTTTCGATGGAAACTTGTTCCTGTGTTATACAGTTCGATATATCACTTTTCAGTTTTCCTGTTATAATAATTGAACGGGCGACACAAATGTGAATTAGTTTACAAAGTTGTGCTGTGCGCTTCGCTCTTTCGATGAAAACTTGTTTTTTTGCCATACATTTCGATTTATCGCTTTTCAGTTTTCCTGTATTCCTAATTGAGTGAGCGACACACATGTGATTTAGTTTACAAAGTAGTGCTTTTATGCTTGTTCTTCTGTTGGAAACATGTTTCTGTGCTGTTATAGTGTGATATATCACTTTTCAGTTTTCCTGGTATAATAATTGATCGGGCCACAAGAATGTGAATTAGTTTACAAAGTTGCGCTTTTCGTTTCTGTTCTTTCGATGGAAGCAGGTTGCTGTGCTATAAAGTTAAATATATCACTTTTCAGTTTTCCTGTTATAATAATGGAACGGGCGACACATATGTGAATTAGTTTACAAAGTTGTGCTTTATGCTTGTGTTCTTTGATGGAAACTTGTTTCTGTGCCTTAAAGTGCGAGAAAACACTTTTCAGTTTTCCTGTATTCCTAATTGATCGAGCAACACACTTGATTCCGTTTAAAAGTAGTGCTTTGCTTTTCTGTTCTTTCGTTCGAAACTTGTTCCTGTGCTGTACAGTGCGTTATATCACTTTTTTTTTTTTTTTTGTATTTTTAAAATTTTCTTTTTATTTATTTATTTTTTTTAGGTTTAATACCTATCCTTTCTTTTTTTTTTTTTTTTTCAATGCATTTTATTCAGGAACCTTGAATAATCATCTGACCCTGGGGAAAGCCAGCCCACAGCTTAAATAGCCTCTGGGTAGCCAGCCCAGGCATGCCACGTGGGCAATGCAGATGGATCCACATACATGGAATCAAGCCAGATCCTCAGCCTTAGCCAAATGTGGAATTGTTCGTGACAGGGAGCACTCACCATCGGGAAGGTGGAAGGCTGAAACCAGCTCCTTCTTTAAGGCATAGCGCTCCGCAGCTCTCTACAGTTCCCCTTTTGTTTTCGACGATCAGGCAAGAGTAGAGGTCTGATCTCTGATGTTAGAAATAAATTGGGACTTTGTACCGATGTTCATTTATGTGTCATCCACCCAAAGAGCATGAGACCAGTCTGATAAATTTTTCTCAGAGTCGGGACCTGGGGCATCAAACCGCATGAAATCAGACATGCTCTTCTGTGGGTCCAAACCGGCTGACCCTGAGTGCAGTGCTCACCACATCCTGAGCGTAAAATTTTAGCTTTTTATGTTATCCAACTATGCTTGGGGAGAATGTCCTGCTTCAATGGCTGTAAAGGCCTGAATGATCATGGCTGCATTACGCTGTTGTGAGACTCTAATCTTGCATATATACCACAGGCAAACCAAGGAGACCAACACCAGAAGGCCTGCTAAAGCTCCCATGCCCGCCCATTCCTTCAGATGATTCATGGCTGCAGAAATCCATGATGATAATCCTGTGGCTAGTCCTGTGTCCACTCTGGTAGAATTTACTGTGACAATGGCCACTCTCAGCTGCTCCATCTTAGTATCGAATTCTCCAGTCCAATTACCTAAAATATAGCTCGACAATTGTTTAGACAGATTTGCAGCACAGGAAAAATTCTCATGTTATATGCTAGTGACTCCAAGTACAGCATATTTTCATTGACATCCGAGTTGAGTGTTTTGCCATAGGGTATCAATTTGCTCCTGCATGAGGTCAATGCCTGATTGAACACCATCAAGCTTCCTTTAGATATATCACTTTTAAGTTTTCCTGTATTCCTAATTGAGAGAGTGGCACACATGTGATTTAGTTAACAAAGTAATGCTTTATGCTTATGTTCTTTCGCTGGAAACTTGTTAGGTTAGGTTAGGTTAGGTTAGGTTAGAGTTAGGGCTTAGGTTAGGTTAGGTTCAAGTTAGGTTAGGTTAGGTTAGGTTAGGTTAGGTTATATCACTTTTCAGTTTTCCTGTTATAATAATTGAACAGGCTACACGAATGTGAATTAGTTTACAAAGTTGTGCTTTATGCTTCTGTTCTTTCCATGAAAACTTGTTTCTTTGCCTTACATTTCAATTTATCGCTTTCAGTTTCCCTGTATTCCTAATTGAGTGAGTGACACACATGTGATTTAGTTTACAAAGTAGTGCTTTATGCTTGTGTTTCTTCTGTTGGAAACTTGTTTCTGTGCTGTATAGTGTGATATATCATTCTCAGTTTTCCTGTTATAATATTTGAACGGGCGACAAGAATATGAATTAGTTTACAAAGTTGTGCTTTTCGTTTCTGTTCTTTCTATGGAAGCAGGTTCCTGTGCTATACAGTTCGATATATCACTTTTCAGTTTTACTGTTATAATAATTGTTGAACGGGCGACATGTATGTGAATTAGTTCACAAAATTGTGCTTTGCGTTTCTGTTCTTTCGATGGTAACTTGTTTCTGTGCCACACAGTGTGAGATAACACTTTTCAGTTTTCCTGTATTCCTAATTGAGGGAGCGACAAACATGTGATTCCGTTTAAAAGTAGTGCTTTGCTTTTCTGTTCTTTCGTTCAAAACTTGTTCCTGTGCTGTACAGTGCGTTATATCACTTTTCAGTTTTCCTGTATTCCTTATTGAGCGAGTGGCACACATGTGATTTAGTTTACAAAGTAGTGCTTTATGCTTGTTCTTTTTGTTGGAAACTTGATCCTGTTAGGAACAAGTTAGGTTAGGTTAGGTTAGGCTTAGGTTAGGATTAGGTTAGGGCTTAGGTTAGATTAGGTTAGGTTAGGTTAGGTTAGGGGCTTTAGTGTTAGGTGAGGGTTATATCACTATTAAGTTTTCATGTTATAATAAATGAACAGGCGACACAAATGTGAATTAGTTTACAAAGTTGTGCTTTATGCTTTTTTTCTTTCAATGGAAACTTGTTCCTGTGCTGTACAGTTCGATATATCACTTTTCAGTTTTCCTGTTATAATAATTGAACAGGCAACACGTATGTGAATTAGTTTACAAAGTTGTGCTTTGCATTTCTCTTTTTCCTTGGAAACTTGTTTCTGTGCCATACAGTGCGAAATAACACTTTTCAGTTTTCCTGTATTCCTAATTGAGGCAGCGACACACATGTGATTCCGCTTAAAAGTAGTATTTTGCTTTTCTATTCTTTTTCATTCTAAACTTGTTCCTTTTAGGAACAAGTTAGGTTAGGTAAGGTTTAGGTTAGAGGCTTAGGTTAGGTTATGGTTAGAGTTAGGTTAGGGGCTTATGGTTAGGTTAGGGTTAGGTTAGGTTAGGTTAGGGTTAGGGTTAGGTTAGGTTAGGTAGGGTTAGGTTAGGTTAGGGGGGGCTTAGGTTAGGTGAGGGTTATATCACTTTTCAGTTTTCATGTTATAATAATTTAACAGGCTACACAAATGTGAATTAGTTTACGGGTTGTGCTGTGCGCTTCTGTTCTTTCGATGAATACTTGTTTTTTGTGTACATTTCGATTCATCGCTTTCAGTTTCCCTGTATTCCTAATTGAGTGAGTGACACACATGTGATTTAGTTGACAAATTAGTGCTTTATGCTTGTTCTTCTGTTGGAAACTTGTTTCTGTGCTGTATAGTGTGATATATCACTTTTCAGTTTTCCTGTTATAATAATTGAACGGGCGACAGGTATGTGAATTAGTTTACAAAGTTGTGCTTTTCATTTCTGTTCTTTCGATGGAAGTAGGTTCCTGTGCTGTACTGTTCGATATATCACTTTTCAGTTTTCCTGTTATAATAATTGTACAGGCGACACATATGTGAATTAGTTAACAAAGTTGGGCTTTATGCTTGTGTTCTTTCTCGATGGAAACTTGTTTCTGTACCGCATAGTAGGAGATAACACTTTTCAGTTTTCCTGTATTCCTAATTGAGCGAGCGACACACATGTGATTCCGCTTAAAAGTAGTGCTTTGCTTTTCTGTTCTTTCGCTTGAAACTTGATCCTGTGCTATACAGTGTGTTATATCTCTTTCAGTTTTCCTGTATTCCTAATTGAGAGAGTGGCACACATGTGATATAGTTTACAAAGTAGTGCTTTGCATTTATGTTCTTTTTTTGGAAACTTGTTCCTTTAGGAACAAGTTAGGTTAGGTTAGGTTAGGTTAGGTTAGGTTAGGTTAGGTTAGGGCTTAGGTTAGGATTAGGTTATATCACTCTTCAGTTTTCCTGTTATAATAATTGAACAGGCAACACGAATGTGAATTAGTTTACAAAGTTGTGCTTTGTGTTTCTGTTCTTTCCATGAAAACTTGTTTCTGTGCCGCATACAGTGCGAGATAACACTTTTCAGTTTCCCTGTATTCCTAATTGAGTGAGCGACACACATGTGATTTAGTTTACAAAGTAGTGCTTTTTATGCTTTCTGTTCTTCTTTGGAAACTAGTTTCTGTGCTGTACAGTGCAATCTATCACTTTTCAGTTTTCCTGTTATAATAATTGAAAGGGCTATACATGTATGTGAATTAGTTTACAAAGTTTTGCTTTATGCTTTTCTTCTTTCTTTCGATGGAAACCTGTACCTGTGCTGTACTGTTCAATATATCACTTTTCAGTTTTCCTGTATTCCTAATTGAACGAGCTGACACACCCTGTTTTCGTTAAAAAGTAGTGCTTTGCTTTTCTCTTTTTTTGTTTGAAACTTGTTCCTGTACTGTACAGTGCGCTATATCACTTTTCAGTTTTCCTGTATTCCTAATTGAGCGAGATTGCACACATGTGATTCGGTTTAAATGTAGTGCTTTGCTTTTCTGTTCTTTCCTTCAAAATTATTCCTGTGCTGTACAGTGCGCTATACCTCTTTCAGGTTTCCTGTATTACTAATTGAGAGAATGGCACACATGGGATTTAGTTTACAAAGTAGTGCTTTACGCTTATGTTCTTTTCATTGGAAACTTGTTCCTGTTAGGAACAAGTTAGTTTAGGTTAGGTTAGGTTAGGTTAGGTTAGGTTAGGGGCTTAGGGTTGCTTAGGTTAGGTTAGGTTAGGTTAGGGGCTTAGGTTAGGTTAAGGTTATATCACTTTTCAGTTTTCCTGTTATAATAATTGAACGGGCGACACGAATGTGAATTAGTTTACAAATTTGTGCTGTGTGCTTTCCGTTCTTTCGATGAAAACTTGTTTTTTTATGTACATTTCGATTTCTCGCTTTTCATTTTCCCTGTATTCCTAATTGAGTGAGCGACACACATGTGATTTAGTTTACAAAGTAGTGCTTTATGCTTCTGTTCTTCTTTGGAAACTAGTTTCTGTGCTGTACAGTGCGATATATCACTTTTCAGTTTTCCTGTTATAATAATTGAACTGGCGACATATATGTGAATTAGTTTACAAAGTTTTGCTTTATGCTTTCTTCTTCTTTCGATGGAAACTTGTTTCTGTGCCGTACAGTTCGAGATAACACTTTTCAGTTTCCTGTATTCCCATTGAACAAGCGACAAACATGTGATTCCATTTAAAAGTAGTGCTTTGCTTTTCTGTTCTGTCGATGGAAACTTGTTCCTGTGCTGTACAGTGCGCTATATCACTTTTCAGTTTTCCTGTATTCCTAATTGAGCGAATGGCACATATGTGATTTAGTTTACAAAGTAGTGCTTTATGCTTTTCTGTTCTTTCGCTGGAAACTTGTTCCACAAGTTAGGGTTAGGTTAGGCCTAGGTTAAGGTTAGGTTAGGTGCTTAGGTTAGTTTTTAGGTTAGGGTTACGTATTTAGGTTAGGTTAGGGCTTAGCGTTAGGGTTAGGGTTATATCACTTTTCAGTTTTCCTGTTATAATAATTGAACAGGCAACACCTAATGTGAATTAGTTTACAAGTAGTGCTTTATGCTTTCTGTTCTTTTGCTCAAAACTTGTTCCTGTGCTGTACAGTGCGATATATCACTTTTCAGTTTTCCTGTATTCCTAATTGAGCGAGTGGCACACATGTGATTTAGTTTACAAAGTAGTGCTTTGTGTTTCTGTTCTTCTGTTCTTTGTTTCTGTGGAAACTTGATCCTATTAGGAACAAGTTTTCCTGTTATAATAATTGAACGAGGCTTAGGGTTAGGTTTAGGTTTAGGGCTTAGGTTGTAGGTTAGGTTAGGTTAGGTTAGGTTAGGTTAGGAAGTGTTAGTGTGAGGGTTATATCACTATTAAGTTTTCCTGTTATAATAAATGAACAGGCGACACAAATGTGAATTAGTTTACAAAGTTGTGCTTTATGCTTTCTTTTCTTTCAATGGAAACTTGTTCCTGTGCTGTACAGTTCGATATATCACTTTTCAGTTTTCCTGTTATAATAATTGAACAGGCAACACGTATGTGAATTAGTTTACAAAGTTGTGCTTTGCATTTCTGTTCTTTCCTTGAAACTTGTTTCTGTGCCATACAGTGCGAGATAACACTTTTCAGTTTTCCTGTATTCCTAATTGAGGCAGCGACACACATGTGATTCCGCTTTAAAAGTAGTATTTTGCTTTTCTATTCTTTCATTGGAAACTTGTTCCTTTTAGGAACAAGTTAGGTTAGGTAAGGTTTAGGTTAGAGGCTTGTGTTAGGTTATGGTTAGAGTTAGGTTAGGGGCTTATGGTTAGGTTAGGTTAGGTTAGGTTAGGGTTAGGTTTGAGGGCTAGGTAGGGTTAGGGTTAGGTTTTAGGTTAGGGGCTTAGGGGCTTAGGTTAGGGTGAGGGTTATATCACTTTTCAGTTTTCATGTTATAATAATTTAACAGGCTACACAAATGTGAATTAGTTTACAAAGTTGTGCTGTGCGCTTGTTCTTTCGATGAATACTTGTTTCTTTGCGTACATTTTTGATTCATCACTTTTCAGTTTCCTGTATTCCTAATTGAGTGAGTGACACACATGTGATTTAGTTGACAAATTAGTGCTTTATGCTTCTGTTCTTCTGTTGGAAACTTGTTTCTGTGCTGTATAGTGTGATATATCACTTTTCAGTTTTCCTGTTATAATAATTGAACGGGCTTACAGGTATGTGAATTAGTTTACAAAGTTGTGCTTTTCATTTCTGTTCTTTCGATGGAAGTAGGTTCCTGTGCTGTACTGTTCGATATATCACTTTTCAGTTTTCCTGTTATAATAATTGAACAGGCGACACATATGTGAATTAGTTAACAAAGTTGGGCTTTATGCTTTCTGTTCTTTCGATGGAAACTTGTTTCTGTACCGCACAGTAGGAGATAACACTTTTCAGTTTTCCTGTATTCCTAATTGAGCGAGCGACACACACATGTGATTCCGCTTTAAAAGTAGTGCTTTGCTTTTCTGTTCTTTCGCTTGAAACTTGATCCTGTGCTATACAGTGTGTTATATCTCTTTTCAGTTTTCCTGTATTCCTAATTGAGAGAGTGGCACACATGTGATATAGTTTACAAAGTAGTGCTTTGCATTTATGTTCTTGTTCCTTTTAGTTGGAAACTTGTTCCTTTTAGGAACAAGGTTAGGTTAGGTTAGGTTAGGTTAGGTTAGGTTAGGGGGCTTAGGTTAGGATTAGGTTATATCACTCTTCAGTTTTCCTGTTATAATAATTGAACAGGTAACACGAATGTGAATTAGTTTACAAAGTTGTCCTTTGTGTTTCTGTTCTTTCCATGAAAACTTGTTTCTGTGCCGCACAGTGCAGATAACACTTTTCAGTTTCCCTGTATTCCTAATTGAGTGAGCGACACACATGTGATTTAGTTTACAAAGTAGTGCTTTGTGTTTCTGTTCTTCTTTGGAAACTAGTTTCTGTGCTGTACAGTGCAATCTATCACTTTTCAGTTTTCCTGTTATAATAATTGAAAGGGCTTACATGTATGTGAATTAGTTTACAAAGTTTTGCTTTATGCTTTTCTTTCTTCTTTCGATGGAAACCTGTACCTGTGCTGTACTGTTCAATATATCACTTTTCAGTTTTCCTGTTATTCCTAATTGAACGAGCTTACACACCTGTGAATTAGTTTAAAAGTAGTGCTTTGCTTTTCTCTTCTTTTGTTTGAAACTTGTTCCTGTACTGTACAGTGTTATATATCACTTTTCAGTTTTCCTGTATTCCTAATTGAGCGAGATTGCACACATGTGATTCGGTTTAAAATGTAGTGCTTTGCTTTTCTGTTCTTTCCTTCAAAATTATTCCTGTGCTGTACAGTGTTTATACCTCTTTTCAGGTTTCCTGTATTACTAATTGAGAGAATGGCACACATGGATTTAGTTTACAAAGTAGTGCTTTTCTGCGCTTATGTTCTTTCATTGGAAACTTGTTCCTGTTAGGAACAAGTTAGGTTAGGTTAGGGTTAGGTTAGTAGGGTTAGGTTAGGTTAGGTAGGTTAGGCTTTAGGGTTAGGGTTTAGGTTAGGGTTAGGTTAGGTTAGGGGCTTAGGGTTAGGTTAGTGTTAGGTTATATCACTTTTCAGTTTTCCTGTTATAATAATTGAACAGGCAACACGAATGTGAATTAGTTTACAAAGTTGTGCTTTTGTGCTTTTGTTCTTTCCATGGAAACTTGTTTCTTTGCCATACATTTCGATTTATCACTTTTCAGTTTTCCTGTATTCCTAATTGAGTGAGCGACACACATGTGATTTAGTTTACAAATTAGTGCTTTGCTTTTCTGTTCTTCTTTGAAACTTGTTTCTGTGCTGTACAGTGAGATATTTCACTTTTCAGTTTTCCTGTTATAATAATTGAACTGGCGACACTTATGTGAATTAGTTTACAAAGTTGTGCTTTGTGTTTCTGTTCTTTTCGATGGAAACTTGTTTCTGTGCCGTACAGTGGCGATATATCACTTTTCAGTTTTCCTGTATTTCTAATTGAGCAAGTGACACACATGTGATTTAGTTTACAAAGTAGTGCTTTGCGTTTCTGTTCTTTCGATGGAAACTTGTTCCTGTTAGGAAACAGTTAGGGTTATCACTTTTCAGTTTTCCTGTATTCCTAATTGATCACTTTTCAGTTTTTAGTTTAATAAGTTGTGCAGGTGACACTTTCCTTCAAACTTAAACTAGTTGTTACAAAGTTTTTTTAGTTTTCCTGTATTACTAATTGAGAGAGCAACACACATGTGATTTAGTTTACAAAGTAGTGCTTTGCATTTTTATTCTTCTTCTTTGGAAACTTGTTTCTGTGCTGTACAGTGTGATATATCACTTTTCAGTTTTCCTGTTATAATAATTGAACAGGCGACACACATGATGTGAATTAGTTTACAAATTTATGCTTTGTGATTGTGTTCTTTTTTTCTGGAAACTTGTTTCTTTTCATACACTTTGATATATCACTTTTCAGTTTTACTGTATTCCTAATTGAGCAGAGTGACACACATGTGATTTAGTTTACAAAGTAGTGCTTTGTGTTTATGTTCTTTCATTGGAAACTTGTTCCTGTTAGGAACAAGTCAGGTTAGGTTAGGTTAGGGTTAGGTTAGGGTAGGGTTAGGGTTAGGGTTAGGGTTAGGGTTAGGGGTCAGGGTTAGGGGTTAGGATTAGGGTTAGGGTAAGGGTTAGGGGTTATGGTTAGGTTAGTTTTACGGTTAGGATTAGGGAACAGGGTAGGGGTAGGTTTAGGGTTAGGGTTAGCGTTAGGGTTTAGGATTAGGTTAGGGTTAAGTTATTTCTAGGGGTTAGGTTAGTGTTAGGGTTATATCACTTTTCAGTTTTCCTGTTATCATAATTGAACAGGTGACACGTATGTGAATTAGTTTACAAAGTTGTGCTTTTCGTTTCTGTTCTTTCGAAGAAAACGTGTTTCTTTGCCTTAAAGTTTCAATATATCACTTTTCAGTTTTCCTGTTATAATAATTGAACAGGCAACACGTATGTGCATTAGTTTACAAAGGTATGCTTTGTGTTTCTGTTCTTTCAATGGAAACTTGTTTCTGTGCCATACAGTGCGAGATAAAACTTTTCAGTTTTCCTGTAGTCCTAATTGAGCCAGCGACACACATGTGATTTAGTTTAAAAGTAGTGCTTTTCGTTTATGTTCTTTCGTTGGAAACTTATTCCTGTTAGGAACAAGTCAGGTTAGGTTAGGGTTAAGGTTAGGGTTAGGTAGGGTTAGGGTTAGGGTTAGCGTTAGGGGTTAGGATTAGGTTTGGGTTAGGGTTAGAGTTAGGGGTTAGGTGTAGTGTTAGGTTATATCACTTTTCAGTTTTCCTGTTATAATAATTGAACAGGCAACACACATGTGAATTAGTTTACAAAGTTGTGCTTTATGCTTTCTGTTCTTTCCATGGAAAACTTGTTTCTGTGCCATACACTGTGATATATCACTTTTCAGTTTTCCTGTATTCCTAATTGAGCGAGCGACACACATGTGATTTAGTTTACAAAGTAGTGCTTTGCTTTTGTTGTTCTTTCATTCAAAGTTGTTCCTGTGCTGTACAGTGCGATATTTCACTTTTTAGTTTTCTTGTTATAATAATTGAACGGGCGACAAGTATGTGAATTAGTTTACAAAGTTGTGCTTTGCGTTTCTGTTCTTTCTATGGAAACTTGTTTCTGTGCCGTACATGGCTATATATCACTTTTCAGTTTTCCTGTCTTCCTAATTGAGTGAGCGACACACATGTGATTCCATTTAAAAGTAGTGATTTGTTCTTCTCTTCTTTCATTCTAAACTTGTTCCTGTGCTGTACAGTGGGATACATCACTTTTCAGTTATCCTGTATTTCTAATTTAGCAAATGACACACATGTGATTTAGTTTACAAAGTAGTGCTTTATGCTTTTGTTCTTTTTCCTTGGAAACTTGTTCCTGTTAGGAAAAAGTTAGGTTAGTGTTAGTGTTAGTGTTAGTGTTAGTGTTAGTGTTAGTGTTAGTGTTAGTGTTAGTGTTAGTGTTAGTGTTAGTGTAGGGTTAGGTTAGGGTTAGGGTTATATCACTTTTCATTTTTCCTGTTATAATAATTGAACAGGCGACACGTATGTTAATTAGTTTACAAAGTTGTGCTTTGCGTTTCGGTTCTTTCAATGAAAACTTGTTTCTTTGCCGTACAGTTCAATATATCACTTTTCAGTTTTCCTGTATTACTAATTGAGAGAGCAACACACATGTGATTTAGTTTACAAAGTAGTGCTTTGCATTTCTGTTCTTTCGTTGGAAACTTGTTTCTGTGCTGTACAGTGTGATATATCACTTTTCAGTTTTCCTGTTATAATAATTGAACAGGCGACACGTATGTGAATTAGTTTACAAAGTTATACTTTATGCTTTCTGTTATTTCGATGGAACCTTGCTTCTGTGTCGTACAGTGCGAGATAAAACTTTTCAGTTTTCCTGTAGTCCTAATTGAGCGAGCAACACACACATGTGAGTTAGTTTACAAAGTAGTGCTTTTCGTTTATGTTCTTTCGTTGGAAACTTGTTCCAGTTAGGAACAAGTCAGGGTTAGGTTAGGGTTAGGGTTAGGGTTAGGGTTAGGGTAGGGTTAGGTTAGGGTTAGGTTTAGGTTTGGGTTAGGGTTAGGGTTAGGGCCAGGTTTAGGGTTAGGGTTAGCGTTAGGAGTTAGGATTAGGTTTGGGTTAGGGTTAGGGTTAGGGTTAGGGTTAGGGTTAGGGTTAGGGTTAGTGTTAGGTTATATCACTTTTCAGTTTTCCTGTTATAATAATTGAACAGGCAACACGAATGTGAATTAGTTTACAAAGTTGTGCTTTGCGTTTCTGTTCTTTCCATGGAAACTTGTTTCTGTGCCATACACTGTGATATATCACTTTTCAATTTTCCTGTATTCCTAATTTAGCGAAATTGATTGACACACATGTGATTCCATTTAAAAGTAGTGATTTGTTCTTCTGTTCTTTCATTCTAAACTTGTTCCTGTGCTGTACAGTGCGATATATCCCTTTTCAGTTATCCTGTATTTCTAATTTAGCAAGTGACACACATGTGATTTAATTTACAAAGTAGTGCTTTGCGTTTATGTTCTTTCCTTGGAAACTTGTTCCTGTTAGGAACAAGTTAGGTTAGGTTAGGTTAGGGTTAGGTTAGGGTTAGGTTAGTTTTAGTGTTACGGTTATATCACTTTTCAGTTTTCCTGTTATAATAATTGAAAAGGCGACACGTATGTGAATTAATTTACAAAGTTGCGCTTTGCGTTTCGGTTCTTTCAATGAAAACTCGTTTCTTTGCCGTACAGTTTCGATATATCACTTCTCAGTTTTCCTGTATTCCTAATTGAGCGAGTGACACACATGTGATTTAGTTTACAAAGTAGTGCTTTGCATTTATGTTTTTCTTTGGAAACTTGTTCCTGTTTGGAACAAGTTAGGGTTAGGGGTTAGGGTTAGGGTTAGGGTTAGGTTAGGCTTAGGGTTAGGGTAGGGTTAGGCGTTAGGTTAGCGTTAGGGTCAGGGTTATGGGGTTAGGATTAGGGTTAGGGTATGGGGTTAGGGGTTAGGGTTAGGGTTAGTGTTAGGGTGAGTGTTAGGGTTAGGTTAGGGTTAGGTTAGGGCTAGGGCTAGGTTTAGGGGTTAGGGTTAGCGTTAGGGTTTAGGATTAGGGTTAGGGTTAGGGTTATGGTTATATCACTTTTCAGTTTTCCTGTTATAATAATTGAACAAGCAACACGTATGTGAATTAGTTTACAAAGTTGTGCTTTTCGTTTCTGTTCTTTCGATGGAAACTTGTTTCTGTGCCTTACACTGCGATATATCACTTTTCAGTTTTCCTGTATTACTAATTGAGCAAGCGACACACATGTGATTTAGTTTACAAGTAGTGCTTAGCTTTTCTCTTCTTTGGTTCAAAACTTGTTCCTGTGCTGTACACTGCGATATATCACATGTCAGTTTTCCTGTAGTCCTAATTGAGCTAGTGACACACATGTGATTTAGTTTGCAAAGTAGTGCTTTGCGTTTAGGTTCTTTCCTTGGAAACTTGTTCCTGTTAGGGACAAGTTAGGGTTAAGGTTAGTGTTAGGGTTAGGGTTAGCATTAGGGTAGGGTTAGTTTTAGGGTTAGGGTTAGCGTTAGGGTTTAGGATTAGGGTTAGGGTTAGGGTAAGGGGGTTAGGGTTAGGTTTAGGGTTATATCACTTTTCAGTTTTCCTGTTATAATAATTGAACGGGCGACACGTATGTGAATTAGTTTACAAAGTTGTGCTTTGCGTTTCTGTTCTTTCGATGGAAACGTGTTTCTGTGCCATATACTGGGATATATCACTTTTCAGTTTTCCTGTATTCCTAATTGAGCAAGCGACACACATGTGATTTAGTTTACAAAGTAGTGCTTTGCTTTTCTGTTCTTTCGTTCGAAAGTTGTTCCTGTACTGGACAGTGAGATATTTCACTTTTCAATTTTCTTGTTATAATAATTGAACGGGCGACACTTATGTGAATTAATTTACAAAATTGTGCTTTGTGTTTCTGTTCTTTCGATGGAAACTTGTTTCTGTGCCGTTCTTTCATTCAAACTTGTTCTGTGCGATATATCACTTTTCAGTTTTCCTGTATTTCTAATTTAGCAAGTGACACACATGTGATTTAGTTTACAAAGTAGTGCTTTGTGCTTATGGTATTTCCTTGGAAACTTGTTCCTGTTAGGAACAAGTTAGGGTTACAGTTAGGGTTAGGGTTAGGGTTAGGGTTATATCACTTTTCAGTTTTCCTGTTATAATAATTGAACAGGTGACACGTATGTTAATTAGTTTACAAAGTTTACAGTTTTCCTGTATTACTAATTGAGAGAGCAACACACATGTGATTTAGTTTACAAAGTAGTGCTTTGCATTTCTGTTCTTCTTTTGGAAACTTGTTTCTGTGCTGTACAGTGTGATATATCACTTTTCAGTTTTCCTCTTATAATAATTGAACAGGCGACACGTATGTGAATTAGTTTACAAATTTATGCTTTTCGATTGTGTTCTTTCTTTTGGAAACTTGTTTCTTTGCCATACACTTTCGATATATCACTTTTCAGTTTTACTGTATTCCTAATTGAGCGAGTGACACACATGTGATTTAGTTTACAAAGTAGTGCTTTGTGTTTATGTTCTTTCATTGGAAACTAGTTCCTGTTAGGAACAAGTCAGGTTAGGGTTAGGTTAGGGTTAGGGTTAGGGTTAGGGTTAGGGTTAGGTTAGTTAGGGTTAGGGTTAGGGTCAGGGTTAGGGGTTAGGATTAGGGTTAGGTTCTTTTTTAGGGGTTATGGTTAGGTTAGTGTTACGGTTAGGATTAGGGTTAGGGTTAGGTAGGGGTAGGTTTAGGGTTAGGGTTAGCGTTAGGGTTTAGGATTAGGTTTAGGGTTAGAGTTATGGTTAGGGGGGGTTAGGGTTAGTGTTAGGGTTATATCACTTTTCAGTTTTCCTGTTATCATAATTGAACAGGTGACACGTATGTGAATTAGTTTACAAAGTTGTGCTTTTTCAAAGTTTCTGTTCTTTCAAGAAAACGTGTTTCTTTGCCTTAAAGTTTCAATATATCACTTTTCAGTTTTCCTGTTATAATAATTGAACAGGCAACACGTATGTGCATTAGTTTAAAAAGGTATGCTTTGTGTTTCTGTTCTTTCAATGGAAACTTGTTTCTGTGCCATACAGTGCGAGATAAAACTTTTCAGTTTTCCTGTAGTCCTAATTGAGCCAGCGACACACATGTGATTTAGTTTAAAAGTAGTGCTTTTCGTTTATGTTCTTTCGTTGGAAACTTATTCCTGTTAGGAACAAGTCAGGTTAGGTTAGGGTTAGGGTTAAGGTTAGGGTTAGGTTAGGGTAGGGTTAGGGTTAGCGTTAGGGGTTAAGATTAGGTTTGGGTTAGGGTTAGAGTTAGGGGGTTAGGGTTAGTGTTAGGGTTATATCACTTTTCAGTTTTCCTGTTATAATAATTGAACAGGCAACAAGAATGTGAATTAGTTTACATAGTTGTGCTTTGCGTTTCTGTTCTTTCCATGGAAAGTTGTTTCTGTGCCATACACTGTGATATATCACTTTTCAGTTTTCCTGTATTCCTAATTGAGCGAGCGACACACATGTGATTTAGTTTACAAAGTAGTGCTTTGCTTTTCTGTTCTTTCATTCGAAAGTTGTTCCTGTGCTGTACAGTGCGATATTTCACTTTTCAGTTTTCTTGTTATAATAATTGAACGGGCGACAAGTATGTGAATTAGTTTACAAAGTTGTGCTTTGCGTTTCTGTTCTTTCTATGGAAACTTGTTTCTGTGCTGTACATGGCAATATATCACTTTTCAGTTTTCCTGTCTTCCTAATTGAGTGAGCGACACACATGTGATTCCATTTAAAAGTAGTGATTTGTTCTTCTGTTCTTTCATTCTAAACTTGTTCCTGTGCTGTACAGTGGGATACATCACTTTTCAGTTATCCTGTATTTCTAATTTAGCAAATGACACACATGTGATTTAGTTTACAAAGTAGTGCTTTGCGTTTTTGTTCTTTCCTTGGAAACTTGTTCCTGTTAGGAAAAAGTTAGGGTTAGTGTTAGTGTTAGTGTTAGTGTTAGTGTTAGTGTTAGTGTTAGTGTTAGTGTTAGTGTTAGTGTTAGTGTTAGTGTTAGTGTTAGGGTTAGTGTTAGGGTTAGGGTTATATCACTTTTCATTTTTCCTGTTATAATAATTGAACAGGTGACACGTATGTTAATTAGTTTACAAAGTTGTGCTTTGCGTTTCTGTTCTTTCAATGAAAACTTGTTTCTTTGCCGTACAGTTCAATATATCACTTTTCAGTTTTCCTGTATTACTAATTGAGAGAGCAACACACATGTGATTTAGTTTACAAAGTAGTGCTTTGCATTTCTGTTCTTCTTTTGGAAACTTGTTTCTGTGCTGTACAGTGTGATATATCACTTTTCAGTTTTCCTGTTATAATAATTGAACAGGCGACACGTATGTGAATTAGTTTACAAAGTTATACTTTGCGTTTCTGTTATTTCGATGGAACCTTGCTTCTGTGTCGTACAGTGCGAGATAAAACTTTTCAGTTTTCCTGTAGTCCTAATTGAGCGAGCAACACACACATGTGAGTTAGTTTACAAAGTAGTGCTTTTCGTTTATGTTCTTTCATTGGAAACTTGTTCCAGTTAGGAACAAGTCAGGTTAGGTTAGGTTAGGGTTAGGGTTAGGGTTAGGGTTAGGGTTAGGGTTATGGTTAGGTAGGGCCAGGTTTAGGTTAGGGTTAGCGTTAGAAGTTAGGATTAGGTTTGAGTTATGGTTAGGGTTAGGGTTAGGGGGTTAGGGTTAGTGTTAGGGTTATATCACTTTTCAGTTTTCCTGTTATAATAATTGAACAGGCAACACGAATGTGAATTAGTTTACAAAGTTGTGCTTTGCGTTTCTGTTCTTTCCATGGAAACTTGTTTCTGTGCCATACACTGTGATATATCACTTTTCAATTTTCCTGTATTCCTAATTTAGCAAGCGACACACATGTGATTCCATTTAAAAGTAGTGATTTGTTCTTTTGTTCTTTCATTCTAAACTTGTTCCTGTGCTGTACAGTGCGATATATCACTTTTCAGTTATCCTGTATTTCTAATTTAGCAAGTGACACACATGTGATTTAATTTACAAAGTAGTGCTTTGCGTTTATGTTCTTTCCTTGGAAACTTGTTCCTGTTAGGAACAAGTTAGGGTTAGGTTAGGGTTAGGGTTAGGTTAGGTTAGGGTTAGGGTTACGGTTATATCACTTTTCAGTTTTCCTGTTATAATATTTGAAAAGGCGACACGTATGTTAAATAATTTACAAAGTTGCGCTTTGCGTTTCGGTTCTTTCAATGAAAACTCGTTTCTTTGCCGTACAGTTTCGATATATCACTTCTCAGTTTTCCTTTATTCCTAATTGAGCGAGTGACACACATGTGATTTAGTTTACAAAGTAGTGCTTTGCACTTATGTTCTTTCTTTGGAAACTTGTTCCTGTTTGGAACAAGTTAGGGTTAGGGTTAGGTTAGGGGTTAGGGTTAGGTTTAGGGTTAGGGTTAGGGTTAGGGTTAGGGTAGGGTTAGGGTTAGGGTTAGCGTTAGGGTCATGGTTATGGGGTTAGGATTAGGGTTAGGGTAAGGGTTAGGGGTTAGGGTTAGGGTTAGTGTTAGGGTGAGTGTTAGGGTTAGGGTTAGGGTTAGGTAGGGCCAGGTTTAGGGTTAGGGTTAGCGTTATGGTTTAGGATTAGGGTTAGGGTTAGGGTTATGGTTATATCACTTTTCAGTTTTCCTGTTATAATAATTGAACAAGCAACACGATGTGAATTAGTTTACAAAGTTGTGCTTTTCGTTTCTGTTCTTTCGATGGAAACTTGTTTTTGTGCCTTACACTGCGTTATATCACTTTTCAGTTTTCCTGTATTACTAATTGAGCAAGCGACACACATGTGATTTAGTTTACAAGTAGTGCTTAGCTTTTCTCTTCTTTGGTTCAAAACTTGTTCCTGTGCTGTACACTGCGATATATCACATGTCAGTTTTCCTGTAGTCCTAATTGAGCTAGTGACACACATGTGATTTAGTTTGCAAAGTAGTGCTTTGCGTTTAGGTTCCTTCCTTGGAAACTTGTTCCTGTTAGGGACAAGTTAGGGTTAAGGTTAGTGTTAGGGTTAGGGTTAGCATTAGGGTAGGGTTAGTTTTAGGTTAGGGTTAGCGTTAGGGATTAGGATTAGGTTAGGTTAGGTTAGGTAAGGGGTTAGGGTTAGGTTTAGGGTTATATCACTTTTCAGTTTTCCTGTTATAATAATTGAATGGGTGACACGTATGTGAATTAGTTTACAAAGTTGTGCTTTGCGTTTCTGTTCTTTCGATGGAAACGTGTTTCTGTGCCATATACTGGGATATATCACTTTTCAGTTTTCCTGTATTCCTAATTGAGCGAGCGAAGCTCATGTGATTCTGTTTAAAAGTAGTGCTTTGCTTTTCTGTTCTTTCATTCGAAACTTGTTCCTGTGCTGTACATTGCAATATATCTCTTTTCAGTTTTCCTATGATAATAATTGAACTGGTGACACGTATGTGAGTTAGTATACAAAGATGTGCTTTGCTTTTCTGTTCTTTCGATGGAAACTTGTTTCTGTGCTGTACAGTGTGATATATCACTTTTCAGTTTTCCTGTTTTCCTATTTGAGCGAGCGACACACATCTGATTCCGTTTAAATGTAGTGATTTGTTCTTCTGTTCTTTCATTCTAAACTTGTTCCTGTGCTGTACAGTGGGATACATCACTTTTCAGTTATCCTGTATTTCTAATTTAGCAAATGACACACATGTGATTTAGTTTACAGAGTAGTGCTTTGCGTTTATGTTCTTTCCTTGGAAACTTGAACAAGTTAGGGTTAGGGTTAGGGTTAGGGTTAGGTTAGTGTTAGGGTTATGGTAGGTTTAGGGTTAGGGTTAGGTTAGGGTTAGGGTTAGAGTTAGGTTAGGGTTAGGTTTAGGGTTAGGGTTAGGGTTAGGGGTTATGGTTAAGGTTATGTCACTTTTCAGTTTTCCTGTTATATTAATTAAACAGGCGACACATATGTGAATTAGTTTACAAAGTTGTGCTTTGCGTTTCTGTTCTTTTGATGACAACTTGTTTCTTTGCCATAAAGTTCGATATATCACATTTCAGTTTTCCTGTATTCCTAATTGAGCGAGTGACACACATGTGATTCTGTTTAAAAGTAGTGCTTTGCTTTATGGTTCTTTCCTTGGGAACTTGTTCCTGTGCTTTACAGTGCGATATATCACTTTTCAGTTTTCCTGTTATAATAATTGAACAAGCGAAACACATGTGATTCCGTTTAAAAGTAGTGCTTTGCTTTTCTGTTCTTTCGTTCGAAACTTCTTCCTGTGCTGTACAGTGCGATATATCACTTTTCAGTTTTCTTGTATTAATAATTGAACTGGTGACACATATGTGAATTAGTATACAAAGATGTGCTTTGCTTTTCTGTTCTTTCGATGGAAACTTGTTTCTGTGCTGTACAGTGAGATATATCACTTTTCAGTTTTCCTGTATTCATAATTGAGCAAGTGAAACACATGTGATTTACTTTACAGAGTAGTGTTTTGCATTTATGTTCTTTCCTTGAAAACCTGTTAGGAACAATTTAGGTTAGGTTAGGGTTAGGGTTAGGTTAGGTTAGGTTAGGTTAGGTTAGGTTAGGCTTAGGGTTAGGTTAGGGTTAGGTTAGGGGTTAGGGTTAGGGTTAGGGTTAGGTTAGGTTAGGATTAGGCTTATATCACTTTTCAGTTTTCCTGTTATAATAATTGAACAGGCGACACGAATGTGAAATAGTTTTCAAAGTTGTGCTTTGCGTTTCTGTTCTTTGGAGAACCTTGTTTCTTTACCATACATTTCGATATATTGCTTTTCAGTTTTCCGGTATTCCTATTTGAGCTAGCAACACACATGTGATTTAGTTTACAAAGTAGTGTGTTGTGTTTCTGTTCTTCTGATGGAAACTTGTTTCTGTGCTGTATAATGTGATATATCACTTTTGAGTTTTCCTGTTAATAATAATTGAATGGGCTACACGTTATGTGAATTGCTCACAAAGTTTTGCTTTATGCTTTTTTTCTTTCTTTCTCGATGGAAACTTGTTCCTGTGCTGTACAGTTCAATATATCACTTTTCAGTTTTCCTGTTATATTAATTAAACAGGCGACACGTATCTGAATTAGTTTAAAAAGTTGTGCTTTGCGATTCTGTTCTTTCGATGGAAACTTGTTTCTGTGCCTTACAGTGTAAGATAACACTTTTCAGTTTTCCTGTATTCCTAATTGAGTGAGCTACACACATGTGATTCCGTTTAAAAGTAGTGCTTTGCTTTTCTGTTCTTTCGTTCGAAACTTGTTCCTGTGCTTTACAGTGCGTTATATCACTTTTGAGTTTTTCTGTATTCCTAATTGAGCGAGTGGCACACGTGATTTATTTAACAAAGTAGTGCTTTATGCTTTCTGTTCTTTTGATGGAAACTTGTTCCTATGCTGTACAGTTCGATATATCACTTTTCAGTTTTCCTGTTATAATAATTGAATGGGCTGTTACACAGTATGTGAATTAGTTTACAAAGTTGTGCTTTGTGCTTTCTGTTCTTTCCATGGAAACTTGTTCCTGTCCTGTACAGTGGGTTATATCACTTTTCAGTTTTCCTGTATTCCTAATTGAGTGAGTGGCACACATGTGATTTAGTTTAAAATGTATTGCTTTGTGTTTATGTTTTTTGTTGGAAAATTGCTCCTGTTATTAACAATTTATGGTTATGATTAGGTTAGGTTTAGGTTAGGTTAGGTAGGGTTAGGTTACGGTTAGTGTTAGGGTTAGGTTAGTGTTAGGGTTAGGGCTTAGGTTAGGTTAGGTTACGGTTAGGGGTTAGGGTTAGGGTTAGGTTTAGAGTTAGGGTTAGGTTAGGGGCTTAGGTTAGGGTTATATCACTTTTCAGTTTTCCTGTTATAATAATTGAACAGGTGACAAAAACGTGAATTAGTTTACAAAGTTGTTCTTTGCGCTTTCTGTTCTTTCGATGGAAACTTGTTCCTGTGCCATACAGTTCGATATATCACTTTTCAGTTTTCCTGTTTTCCCTAATTGAGCAAGCGACACACATATGATTTAGTTTACAAAGTAGTGATTTGAGTTTCTCTTCTTCTGTTGGAAACTTGTTTCTGTACTGTACAGTTCAATATATCACTTTTCAGTATTCCTGTTATAATAATTGAAAGGAGACAGCTATGTGATTTACTTTATAAAGTTGTGCTTTCCGTTTCTGTTCATTTGATGGAAACTTGTTCTTATTAGGAACAAGTTAGCGTTAGGGTTAGGGTTAGGTTTAGGTTAGGGTAGGGTTAGGGATAGGGTTAGGGTTAGGGTTACGGTTAGGGTTTGGGTTAGGGGTTATGGTTAGGTTTAGGTTAGTGTTAGGTTATATCACTTTTCACTTTTCCTGTTATAATAATTGAACAGGCGACACGTATGTGAATTAGTTTACAAAGTTGTGCTTTATGCTTTCTGTTCTTTCGATGGAAACTTGTTCCTGTGCTGTACAGTTCGATATATCACATTTCAGTTTTCCTGTATTCCTAATTGAGCGAGTGGCACACATGTGATTTAGTTAACAAAGTAGTGCTTTGCATTTATGTTCTTTTTCGTTGGAAACTTCTTCCTGTTAGGAACAAGTTAGGTTAGGTTTAGGTTAGGGTTAGGTATAGGTTAGGTTAGGATTAGGGTTAGTGTTAGGTTTAGGGGTTAGGTTAGGTTAGGGTTAGGTTTAGGTGCTTAGGTTAGAGTTAGGGATATATCACTTTTCAGTTTTCCTGTTATAATAATTGAACAGGCTACAAGAATGTGAATTAGTTTACAAAGTTGTGCTTTATGCTTTCTTTTCTTTAGATGAAAAATTTTTTGTTTGCCGTACAATTGATATATCGCTTTTCAGTTTTCCTGTATTCCTAATTGAGCAAGCGACACACATGTGAATTAGTTTACAAAGTAGGGCTTTGCTTTTCTGTTCTTTTTTCTCAAACTTGTTCCTGTGGTGTACACTGCGTATATCACTTTTCAGTTTTCCTGTATTCCTAATTGAGCGAGTGGCATACATTTGATTTAGTTTAAAAAGTAGTGCTTTGCGCTTATGTTCTTTCGTTGGAAAATTTTTCCTGTTATGAAAAAGTTAGGGTTAGGGTTAGGTTAGGGACTTAAGGTTAGGGTTAGGTTACGGTTAGGGTTAGGGTTAGGGTTAGTGGAGTTAGGTTAGGGTTAGGGGTAGGTTAGGTTAGGGTTATATCACTTTTCAGTTTTCCTGTTATAATAATTGAACAGGCGACAGAAATGTCAATTAGTTTACAAAGTTGTACTTTGTGTTTCTGTTCTTTCGATGGAAACTTGTTCCTGTGCTGTACAGTTCGATATATCACTGTTCAGTTTTCCTGTATTCCTAATTGAGCGAGTGGCAAACATTTGATTTAATTTAAAAAGTAGTGCTTTGTGTTTATGTTCTTTAGTTGGAAAGTTGTTCCTGTTAGGAACAAGTTAGGATTAGGTTAGGTTTAGGTTAGGTTAGGGGTTAGGTTTAGGTTAGGGATATGTTAGGTTAGGGTTAGGGTTAGTGTTAGGGTTAGGGGTTAGGGTTAGGTTAGGGTTAGGTTTAGTGGCTTAGGTTTAGGGTTAGGATATATAACATTTCAGTTTTCCTGTTATAATAATTGAACAGGCTACACGAATGTGAATTAGTTTACAAAGTTGTGCTTTGCGTTTTTTTTCTTTAGATGAAAACTTGTTTCTTTGCCGTACATTTCGATATATCGCTTTTCAGTTTTCCTGTATTCCTAATTGAGCGAGCGACACACATGTGAATTATTTTACAAAGTAGTGCTTTGCGCTTATGTTCTTTCGTTGGAAAATTGTTCCTGTTATTAACAAGTTATGGTTAGGGTTAGGTTATGGTTAGGGTTAGGTTAGGTAGGGTTAGGGTTAGGTTTAGGTTAGGTGTTGGGTTAGGGTTATGGTTAGGGTTAGGTTAGTGTAGGGTTAGGGTTAGGGTTATGGTTAGGGTTAGTGTTAGGGGCTTAGGTTAGGTTAGGTTAGGTTTAGGTTAGGGTTAGGTTAGGGGCTTAGGTTAGGTTTAGGTTATATCACTTTTCAATTTTCCTGTTATAATAATTGAAGAGGCGACACGATTGTGAATTAGTTTACAAAGTTGTGCTTTATGCTTTCTGTTCTTTCAATGAAAACTTATTTCTTTGCCGCACATTTCGATATATCGCTTTTCAGTTTTCCTGTATTCCTAAATGTGTGAGTGGCACACATGTGATTTAGTTTACAAAGTAGTGCTTTGTGTTTATGTTCTTTCGTTAGAAACTTTTTCCTGTTAGGAACAAGTTAGGGTTAGGGTTAGGTTAGGGTTAGGGTTAGGGTTAGTGTTAGGGTTAGGGGTTAAGTTTAGGTTAGGTTTAGGTTCAGGAGCTTAGGGTTAGGTTAGGGATATATCACTTTTCAGGTTTCCTGTTATACTAATTGAACAGGCTACACAAATGTGAATTAGTTTACAAAGTTGTGCTTTGCATTTCTGTTCTTTAGATGAACAATTTTTCTTTGCTGTACATTTTTCGATATATCGCTTTTCAGTTTTCCTGTATTCCTAATTGAGCGAGCGACACACATGTGATTCCTTTTAAAATTAGTGCTTTTTTCTTTTCTTTTCTTTTTCTAAACTTGTTCCTGTGCTGTACAGTGTTTATATCACTTTTCAGTTTTCCTGTATTCCTAATTGAGTGAGTGGTTCACATGTGATTTAATTTACAAAGTAGTGCTTTGCTTTTGTTCTTTCTTTCGTTGGAAACTTGTTCCTGTTAGGGTTAGGGTTAGGGGTTAGGGTTAGGGTTAGGGTTAGGTTTAGGTTTAGGTTTAGGGTTAGGGGCTTAGGTTAGGTTAGGGTAATATCACTTTTCAGTTTTCCTGTTATAATAATTGAACAGGCGACACGAATTGAATTTGTTTACAAAGCTGTGCTTTGCGTTTCTGTTCTTTCGATGAAAACTTGTTTCTTAGCTGTACATTTGCATATATGGCTTTTCAGTTTTCCTGTATTCCTAATTGAGCGAGCGACACACACATGATTTAGTTTACAAAGTAGTGATTTGAGTTTCGCTTCTTCTGTTGGAAACTTGTTTCTGTGCTGTACAGTTCGATATATCACTTTTCAGTTTTCCTGTTATAATAATTGAAAGGGCAACAGATATGTGAATTAGTTTATAATGTTGTGCTTTCCGTTTCTGTTCGTTTCGATGGAAACTTGTTCTTATTAGGAACAAGTTAGCATTAGGTTAGGTTAGGTTTAGGCTTAGGGTAGGGTTAGGGATAGGGCTAGGGTTAGGTTACGGTTAGGGTTTGGGTTAGGGGGTTATGGTTAGGTTTAGCGTTAGTGTTAGGGTTATATCACTTTTCACTTTTCCTGTTATATTAATTGAACAGGCGACACGTATGTGAATTAATTTACAAAGTTGTGCTTTGCGTTTCTGTTCTTTCGATGGAAACTTGTTTCTGTGACATAAAGTGTGAGATATCACTTTTCAGTATTCCTGTATTCCTAATTGACTGAGTGACACACATGTGATTCCGTTTAAGTGTAGTGCTTTGCTTTTCTGTTCTATCATTCGATAATTGTTCCTGTGCTGTACAGTGCGATATATCACTTTTCAGTTTTCCTGTTATAATAATTGATCAGGCGACATGTATGTGAATTATTTTACAAAGTTGTGATTTGCGTTTCTGTTCGTTCGATGGAAACTAGTTTCCTTGCCGTACAGTGCAAGATAACACTTTTCAGTTTTCTTGTATTCCTATTTGAGCGAGCGAAACACATGTAATTCCATTTAAAAGTAGTGCTTTGCTTTTCTGTTCTTTCATTCGAAACTTGTTCCTGTGGTGTACAGTGCGTTATATCACTTTTCAGTTTTCCTGTATTCCTAATTTGGCTAGTGGCACACATGTGATTTTGTTTACAAAGCAGTGCTTTTTACGCTTATGTTCTTTTTCGTTAGAAACTTCTTCCTGTTAGGAACAAGTTAGGTTAGGTTTAGGCAAGGGTTAGGTTTAGGTAGGGTTAGGATTAGGTTTAGGGGTTAGGGTTGGGTTAGTGTTAGGGTTAGGGTTAGGGTTGGGGGCTCAGGGTTATGGTTGGGGTTATATCACTTTTCAGTTTTCCTGTTATAATAATTGAACAGGCAACACGAACGTGAATTAGTTTACAAAGTTGTGCTTTGCGTTTTTGTTCATTCGATGGAATCTTGTTTCTTTGCCCTACATTTCGATATATCACTTTTCCGTTTTCTTGCATACCTAATTGAGCGAGCGACACACATGTGATTTAGTTTAAAAAGTAGTGCTTTGCGTTTCTGTTCTTCTGTTGGAAAGCTGTTTCTGTGCTGTACTGTGTGATATATCTCTTTTCAGTTTTCCTGTTATAATAATTGAATGGGCGACACGTATGTGAATTAGTTTACAAAGTTGTACTTTGCGTTTTTGTTCTTTCGATGGAAACTTGTTTCTGTGCCTTACAGTGCGAAATAACACATTTAGTTTTCCTGTATTCCTAATTCAGCGAGTGACACACATGTGATTCCTTTTAAAAGTAGTGCTTTGCTTTGCTGTTCTTTCGTTCGAAACTTGTTCCTATGTTGTACAGTGCGATATACCACTTTCCAGTTTTCCTGTATTCCTAATTGAGCGACCGACACACATGTGATTCCATTTAAAAGTAGTGCTTTGCTTGTCTGTTCTTGTGTTCGAAACTTGTTCCTGTGCTGTATAGTGCAATATATCACTTTTCAGTTTTACTGTATTCCTAATTGAGCGAGAGACACACATGTGATTTAATTTACAAAGTAGTGCTTTGCGTTTCTGATCTTTTGCTCGATACTTTGTCCTGTACTGTACAGTGCGATATATCACTTTTCAGTTTTCCTCTTATAATAATTGAATGGGCGGCACGTTTGTGAATTAGTTTACAAAGTTGTGCTTTCCGTTTCTGTTCTTTCGATGGAAACTTTTTTCTGTGACATAAAGTGTGAGATATCACTTTTCAGTATTCCTGTATTCCTAATTGACTGAGTGACACACATGTGATTCCGTTTAAATGTAGTGCTTTGCTTTTCTGTTCTTTCATTCGAAACTTGTTCCTGTGCTGTACAGTGTGATATATCACTTTTCAGTTTTCCTGTTATAATAATTGATCAGGCGACATGTATGTGAATTAGTTTACAAATTTGTGATTTGCGTTTCTTTTCTTTCGATGGAAACTAGTTTCCTTGCCGTACAGTGCGAGATAACACTTTTCAGTTTTCCTGTATTCCTAATTGAGCGAGCGAAACAAATGTAATTCCATTTAAAAGTAGTGCTTTGCTTTTCTGTTCTTTCATTCGAAACTTGTTCCTGTCGTGTACAGTGCGTTATATCACTTTTCAGTTTTCCTATATTCCTAATTGGGCTAGTGGGACTCATGTGATTTAGTTTACAAAGCAGTGCTTTGCGTTTATGTTCTTTCATTGGAAACTTCTTCCTGTTAGGAACAAGTTAGGGTTAGGTTTAGGGCAAGGGTTAGTGTTAGGGTAGGGTTAGGGTTAGGGTTAGGGGTTAGGGTTGGGGTTAGTGTTACGGTTAGAATTAGGGTTGGGGGCTCAGGGTTATGGTTGGGGTTATATCACTTTTCAGTTTTCCTGTTATAATTATTGAACAGGCAACACGAATGTGAATTAGTTTACAAAGTTGTGCTTTATGCTTCTGTTCGCTTCGATGGAAACTTGTTTCTTTGCCCTACATTTCGATATATCGCTTTTCCGTTTCCTTGCATACCTAATTGAGCGAGCGACACACATGTGATTTAGTTTAAAAAGTAGTGCTTTGCGTTTCTGTTCTTCTGTTGGAAACCTGTTTCTGTGCTGTACAGTGTGATATATCTCTTTTCAGTTTTCCTGTTATAATAATTGAATGGGAGACATGTATGTGAATTAGTTTACAAAGTTGTGCTTTGCGTTTTTGTTCTTTCGATGGAAACTTGTTTCTGTGCCTTACAGTGCGAAATAACACTTTTCAGTTTTCCTGTATTCCTAATTCAGCGAGTGACACACATGTGATTCCGTTTAAAAGTAGTGCTTTGCTTTGCTGTTCTTTCGTTCGAAACTTGTTCCTATGTTGTACAGTGCGATATACCACTTTCCAGTTTTCCTATATTCCTAATTGAGCGACCGACACACATGTGATTCCATTTAAAAATAGTGCTTTGCTTGTCTGTTCTTGTGTTCGAAACTTGTTCCT
Source organism: Meriones psammophilus (assembly GCA_036365155.1). Taxonomy (NCBI): domain Eukaryota; kingdom Metazoa; phylum Chordata; class Mammalia; order Rodentia; family Muridae; genus Meriones; species Meriones psammophilus. Next base: position 9,754 of record JAEOAE010004024.1, on the reverse strand, counting down.
GAGCTGTACAGTGCAATATATCACTTTTCAGTTTTACTGTATTCCTAATTTAGCGAGCGACACATGTGATTTAATTTACAAATTAGTGCTTTGCGTTTCTGATCTTTTGCTCGATACTTTGTCCTGCCATAGAGTGCGATATATCACTTTTCAGTTTTCCTCTTATAATAATTGAATGGGCTGCACGTTTATGAATTAGTTTACAAAGTTGTGCTTTCCATTTCTGTTCTTTCGATGGAAACTTGTTTCTGTGCCTTACAGTGCGAAATAACACTTTTCAGTTTTCCTGTATTCCTAATTGAGCGAGGGACACACATGTGATTCCGTTTAAAAGTAGTCCTTTGCTATTCTGTTCTTTCGTTAGAAACTTATTCCTACGTTGTACAGTGCGATATACCACTTTTTAGTTTTCCTGTATTCCTAATTGAGCGAGTGACACACATGTGATTTAGTTTACAAAGTATTGCTTTGCGTTTATGTTCTTTTGTTGGAAACTTGTTCCTATTAGGGACAAGTTAGCGTTAGGGTTAGGTTTAGGATTAGGGTACGGTTAGGGATAGGGTTAGAGGTTACGGTTAGTTGTAGTGTTCAGGGTAGGGGGTTAGGGTTAGGTTTAGGGTTAGGGTTATGGTTATATCACTTTTCACTTTTCCTGTTATAATAATTGAACAGGCGACACGTATTTGAATTAGTTTACAAAGTTTTGCTTTATGCTTTCTCTTCTTTCGATGGAAACTTGTTTCTGTGCCATAGAGTGCGAGATATCACATTTCAGTATTCCTGTATTCCTAATTGAGGGAGCGACACCCATGTGATTCGGTTTAAAAGTAGTGCTTTGCTTTTCTGTTACTTCATTCAAAACTTGTTCCTGTGCTGTAGAGTGCGTTATATCACTTTTCAGTTTTCCTGTATTCCTAATAGATCTAGTGGCACACATGTGATTTAGTTTACAAAGCAGTGCTTTTATGCTTATGTTTTTCCTTGGAAACTTGTTTCTGTTTGTTAGGTTATGGTTAGGGATAGGGTTGGGGTTAGGGTTAGGGTTAGGGTAGAGTTAGGGTTAGGCTAGGGTAAAGGGATAGGTTTGGGGTTAGGTTAGGTTTAGGTTAGGTTATATCACTTTTCAATTTTATGTTATAATAATTGAACAGGCGACACGAATGTGAATTAGTTTACAATGTTGTGCTTTGCCTTTCTGTTCGTTCGATGGAAACTTGTTTTTTTGCCATACATTTCGATATGTCGCTGTTCAGTTTTCCTGTATTCCTAACTGAGGAGCGACACACATTTGATTCCATTTAAAAGTAGTGCTTTGTGTTTCTGTTCTTCTGTTGGAAACTTGTTTCTGTGCTGTACAGTGTGATATATCACTTTTCAGTTTTCCTCTTATAATAATTGAACAGGCGACACGTATGTGAATTATTTTACAAGTTATGCTTTTATGCTTTCTGTTCTTTCGATTGAAACTTGTTTCTGTGCCTTACAGTGCGAAATGACACTTTTCAGTTTTCCTGTATTCCTAATTGAGCGAGCGACACACCTGTGATTCCGTTTAAAATTAGTGCTTTGCTTTTCTCTTCTTGTGTTTGAAACTTGTTCCTGTGCTGTACAGTGTGATATACAACTTTTCAGTTTTCCTGTATTCCTAATTGAGCAAGCGACACACATGTGATTTAATTTACAAAGTAGTGCTTTGCGTTTCTGATCTTTTGCTCGATACTTGTTCCTGTACTGTACAGTGCGATTTATCACTTTTCAGTTTCTTCTCATAATAATTGAATGGGCAGCACGTATGTGAATTAGTTTACAAAGTTGTGCTTTGCGTTTCTGTTCTTTCGATGGAAACTTGTTTCTGTGCCGTAGAGTGCGAGACATCACATTTCAGTATTTCTGTATTCCTAATTGACTGAACGACACACATGTGATTCCGTATAAAATAGTGCTTTGCTTATCTGTTCTTCTGTTGGAAACTTGTTCCTGTGCTCTACAGTGTGATATATCACTTTTCAGTTTTCCTGTATTCCTAATTGAGCGAGCGAAACACATGTGATTTAATTTACAAAGTAGTGCTTTGCGTTTCTGATCTTTTGCTCAATATTTTTCCTGTACTGTACAGTGAAATATATCACTTTTCAGTTTTCCTCTTATAATAATTGAATGGGCGGCACGTATGTGAATTATTTTATAAAGTTGTGCTTTCTGTTTCTGTTCTTTCGATGGAAACTTGTTTCTGTGTCTTAGAGTGCGAATGACACTTTTCAATTTTCCTGTATTCCTAATTGAGCGAGCGACACACATGTGATTCCTTTTAAAAGTAGTGCTTTGCTTTTCTTCTCTTTTGTTCAAAACTTATTCCTATGTTGTACAGTGCGATATATCATTTTCCAGTTTTACTGTATTCCTAATTGAGTGAGTGACACACATGTGATTTAGTTTACAAAGTATTGCTTTGCGTTTATGTTCTTTCGTTGGAAACTTGTTCCTATTAGGAACAAGTTAGCGTTAGGGTTAGGTTAGGTTAGGGTAGGGTAAGGGATAGGGTTAGGGGTTAGGTTAGGGTTAGGGTTAGGGTTGAGTTAGGTGGTTAGAGTTAGGTTTAGGGTTAGGGTTAGGGTTATATCACTTTTCACTTTTCCTGTTATAACAATTGAACAGGCAACAGGTATGTGAATTAGTTTACAAAGTTGTGCTTTGCTTTTTTGTTCTTTCGATGGAAACTTGTTTCTGTGCCGTAGATTGCGAGAAATCACTTTTCAGTTTTCCTGTTATAATAATTGATCAGGCAACACGTATTTGAATTAGTTTACAAAGTTTTGCTTTGTGCTTCTGTTCTTTCGATCTAAACTTGTTCCTGTGCTCTACAGTTTAATATATCACTTTTCACTTTTCCTGTTATAATAATTGAACGGGTGACAGGTATTTTCAGTTTTCCTGTATTCCTAATTGAGCGAGTGGCACACATGTGATTTAGTTTACAAAGTAGTGCTTGCGTTTATGTTCTTTCGTTGGAAACTTCTTCCTGTTAGGAAAAAGTTAGGGTTAGGGTTAGGTTCTTAGGCTTAGGCTTACGTTTTAGGCTTAGGGTTAGGGTAGGTTTAGGTTAAGGTTAGGGTTAGGGGTTAGGGTTAAGGTTAGGGTTAGGGTTACGGCTTAGGTTAGGGTTAGTGTTATGTCACTTTTCAGTTTTCCTGTTATAATAATTGAACAGGAGACACGAATGTGAATTAGTATACAAAGTTGCGCTTTGCGTTTCTCTTCTTTCGATGGAAACTTGTTTCTGTGCTTTGCAATGTGATATATCACTTTTCAGTATTCCTGTTATAATAATTGAACGGGTGACAGGTATTTGAATTAGTATACAAAGTTGTGCTTTGCATTTCTGTTCTTCTGCTGGAAACTTGTTTCTGTGCTGTACAGTGTGATGTATCACTTTTCAGTTTTCCTGTTATAATAATTGAACAGGCAACACGTATGTGAATTAGTTTACAAAGTAGTTCTTTGCGTTTCTGTTCTTTCACTGGAAACTTGTTCCTGTGCGGTACAGTTCGATATATCACTTTTCAGTTTTCCTGTTATAATAATTGAACGGGCAACACGTATGTGAATTAGTTTACAAAGTTGTGCTTTATGCTTTCTGTTCTTCTGTTGGAAACTTGTTCCTATTCTGTACAGTGCGATATATCACTTTTCAGTTTTCCTGTATTCCTAATTGAGCGAGCGACACACATGGGGATTTAATTTAAAAAGTAGTGCTTTATGCTTATGTTCTTTTTCGTTGGAAACATGATCCTGTTAGGAACAAGTTAGGGTTAGGGTTAGAGTTAGGGATAGGGTTAGGGTTAGGGTTAGTGTTAGGGGCTAGGGTTAAGGATAGGGTTAGAGTTAGGGGTGTGGGGTTAGGGTTAGGGTTATATCACTTTTCAGTTTTCCTGTCATAATAATTGAACAGGCGACACGAATGTGAATTAGATTACAAAGTTGTGCTTTATGTTTCTGTTCTTCGATGGAAACTTGTTTCTGTGCCGTACAGTGCGAGATAACACTTTTGAGTTTTCCTGTATTCCTAATTGAGCGAGTGACAAACATGTGATTCCGTGTAAAAGTAGGGCTTCGCTTTTCTGTTATTTTGTTCGAAACTTGTTCCTGTGCTGTACAGTGCATTATATCACATTTCAGTTTTCCTGTATTCCTAATTGAGCGAGTGGCACACATGTGATTTAGTTTACAAAGTAGTGCTTTGCGTTTATGTTCTTTCCTTGGAAACTTCTTCCTTTTAGGAACAAGTTAGGGTTAGGGTTAGGGAAAGGGTTGGGGTTAGGGTTAGGCTTAGGGTTAGGGTAGGGTTAGGGTTAGGGTTAATGTTAGGGTTAGGGGTTAGGGTTAGGGTTAGGGTTAGGGGCTTAGGGTTAGGGTTAGTATTATATCACTTTTCAGTTTTCCTCTTATAATAATTGAACAGGCGACACGAATGTGAATTAGTGTACAAAGTTGTGCTTTGCGTTTCTGTTCTTTTGATGGAAATTTGTTTCTTTGCTGTACATTTCGATATATCGCTTTTCAATTTTCCTGTATTCCTAATTGAGCGAGCGACACACATGTGATTTAGTTTACAAAGTAGTGCTTTATGCTTTTTTCTTCTTTGGAAACTTGTTTCTGTGCTGTACAGTGTGATGTATCACTTTTCAGTTTTCCTGTTATAATAATTGAACGGGCGACCCGTATGTGAATTAGTTTACAAAGTTGTACTTTATGCTTCTCTTCTTCGATGGAAACTTGTTCCTGTGCTGTACATTTCGATATATCACTTTTCAGTTTTCCTGTTATGATTGAAAGCGCGACACGTATGTGAAATAGTTTACAAAGTTGTACTTTGCGTTTCTCTTCTTTCGATGGAAACTTGTTCCTGTGCCGTACAGTGCAAGATAACACTTTTCAGTTTTCCTGTATTCCTAATTGAGCAAGCGACACACATGTGATTCCGTTCAAAAGTAGTGCTTTGCTTTTCTGCTCTTTTGTTCGAATCTTGTTCCTGTGCAGTACAGTGCGTTATATCACTTTTCAGTTTTCCTGTATTCATAATTGTGCAGGCTTCACACATGTTACTTAGTTTAAAAAGTTGTGCTTTACATTTCTGTTCTTTCGTTGAAAACTTTTTTCTGTGAGGTACAGTGCGAGATATCACTTTTCAGTTTTCCTGTATTCCTAATTGAACATGCGACACACATGTGATTTAGTTTCCAAATTTGTGCTTTACATTTCTGTTCTTTTGTTGGAAACTTGTTTCTGTGAGGTACAGTGCAAGTTATCACTTTTCAGTTTTCCTGTATTCCTAATTGAACATGCGACACACATGTGATTTAGTTTCCAAATTTGTGCTTTGCCTTTCTATTCTTTTGTTGGAAACTTGTTTCTGTGCACTACAGTGGGAGATATCACTTTTCAGTTTCCAGTATTCCTAATTGAACATGTGACACACATGTGATTTAGTTTCCAAATTTGTGCTTTGCCTTTCTATTCTTTTGTTGGAAACTTGTTGCTGTGCACTACAGTGGGAGATATCACTTTTTAGTTTCCTGTATTCCTAATTGAATGGGCGACACACATGTGATTTAGTTTCCATAGTTGTGCTTTTCGTTTCTGTTCTTTCATTGGAAATTTCTTTCTGTGCTCTAAAGTGGGAAATATCACATTTCAGTTTTCCTGTATTCCTAATTGTGCAGGCGACACACATGTTACTTAGCTTGAAAAGTTGTGCTTTACATTTCTTTTCTTTCAGTGGAAACTTGTTTCTGTGAGGTACAGAGTAAGATATCACTTTTCAGTTTTCCTGTATTCGTAATTGAAAGGGCGACACACATGTGATTGAGTTTCCAAAGTTGTGCTTTGCCTTTCTGTTCTTTTCTTGGAAACTTGTTTCTGTGCACTACAGTGGGAGATATCACTTTTCAGTTTTCCTCTATTCCTAATTGAGCGAGTGGCACACATCTGATTTACTTTAAAAGTAGTGCTTTGCATTTATGTTCTTTCTTTGGAAACTTGTTCCTGTTAGGAACAAGTTAGGGTTAGGGTTAGGGTTAGGGTTAGGGTTAGGGTTAGGGTAGCGTTAGGGTTAGGGTTAGGTTTAGGTTAGGGTTAGGTTTAGGGTTAGGGTTAGGGTTATATCACTTTTCAGTTTTCCTGTTATAATAATTGAACAGGAGACACGAATGTGAATTAGTTTACAAAGTTGTGCTTTGTGTTTCTGTTCTTTCGATGAAAACTTGTTCTTTGCCATACATTTCGATATATCGCTTTTCAGTATTCCTGTATTCCTAATTGAGCGAGCGACACACATCTGATTTAGTTTACAAAGTAATGCTTTGCGTTTCTGTTCTTCTGTTGGAAACTTGTTTCTGTGCCGTACAGTGCGAGATAAAACTTTTCAGTTTTCCTGTTATAATAATTGAACGGGCGACACGTATGTGAATTAGTTTACAAAGTTGTGCTTTGCGTTTCTGTTCATTCGATGGAAACTTGTTCCTGTGCCGTACAGTGCAAGGTAACACTTTTCAGTTTTCCTGGATACCTAATTGAGCGAGCGACACACATGTGATTCCGTTTAAAAGTATTGCTTTGTTTTTCTGTTCTTTCCTTTGAAACTTGTTCCTGTGCTGTACAGTTCGATATATCACTTTACAGTTTTCCTGTTCTAATAATTGAACGGGCGACACATATGTGAATTAGTTTACAAAGTTGTGCTTTGTGTTTCTGTTCTTTCGATGGAAACTTGTTTCTGTGCTGTACAGTGCGAGATAACACTTTTCTGTTTTCCTGTATTCCTAATTGAGCGTCCGAAACACATGTGATTCCGTTTAAAAGTAGTGCTTTGCTTTTCTGTTCTTTGGTTCGAAACTTGTTCCTGTGCAGTACAGTGCGTTATATCACTTTTCAGTTTTCCTCTATTCCTAATTGATAGAGTGGCACACATGTGATTTAGTTTACAAAGTAGTGCTATCCGTTTATGTTCTTTCGTTGGAAACTTGTTCCTGTTAGGAACAAGTTAGGGTTAGGGTTAGGTTAGGGTTAGCGTTAGGGTTAGGGTAGGGTTAGGGTTAGGCTTAGGTTAGGGTTAGAGGTTAGGTTTAGGGTTAGGGTTAGGGTTAGGGTTAGGATTAGGGGGGCTTAGGTTAGGGTTAGGTTAAATCCCATTTCAGTTTTCCTGTTATAATAATTGAACAGGCGACACGAATGTGAAATAGTGTACAAAGTTGTGCTTTCCGTTTCTGTTCTTTCGATGAAAACTTGTTTCTTTGCTGTACATTTCGATATATCGCTTTTCAGTTTTCCTGTATTCCTAATTGAGCGAGCGACACACATGTGATTTAGTTTACAAAGTAGTGCTTTGCATTTTTGTTCTTCTTTTGGAAACTTGTTTCTGTGCTGTACATTGTGATGTATCACTTTTCAGTTTTCCTGTTATAATAATTGAATGGGCGACACGTATGTGAATTAGTTTACAAAGTTGTGCTTTGCGTTTCTGTTCTTTGGAAACTTGTTCCTGTTGTATAATGCGATATATCACTTTTCAGTTTTCCTGTTATAATAATTGAAACTTGTTTAGTTTACAAAGTTGTGCTTTGCATTTCTGTTTTTTCATGGAAACTTGTTTTTGTGCCTTACAGTGGTAAACACTTTTCAGTTTTTATGGATTCCTAATTGAGCGAGCGACACACATGTGATTCCGTTTAAAAGTAGTGCTTTGGAGCCAAGATTGTGGCCCCGGGCAAACAGCACTTCTGAGCCACAAGACAGCACTATCCAGGCAGCGACCAGGAGACTGAACTCAGGGCCCTGAAACTACATCGATCCTGTTTCCCAGTTGAGGGGAGGCTCCCAAGTCGTGGGAATCGGTCGGGTCCACTCTCAGCTGCACAGCCAGAACCCGGAAGAAATCCCTTTTAACGTGGGCTTTGGCTCTCTGGGCTGGAGCCGCAAGCGGGCAGGTCCCTGCCACTTCCCCAGGCTGATCCGTGGGCACAAGGGTACCTGAGACTGGGAGTCCCAGTCGCGGAGGGACCCCACAGGGAAGCAGGGTTGCGGGTCTGATCGCAGGTCAACCAGTCTCTCCCCGGAAATTCTCTGCCGCCATCACAGCCGAGCTCCTGCCGCGCACAGAGAGCTTTGCGCTCAGCTCAGCGGTACAGACAAGCTGTGCGTCCCAGTACAACAGGGACTGGGAACCCCTGTCCGGAGAGGACCACACAGAGAAGGAAGAAACAGTGCTGCTGGGGTCACCTAGGAAAGTCTAGCAGACTGCAGATTGCAAACAGACAGAACTGAGTGCCCTGAGACACCACAGCAGTACTCACAACCCAAGAAAGCTAGCTACATTCAAGAAAACACAGAAAATAAATAACTTCACTTCAGTAAAACAAAAAGCAACCAAGCACACAACCGTATGACCACAACCAACATCAAAGTCAAAGGATTTAACAGCCACTGGTCATTACACTCTCTCAATATCAATGGACTCAATTCTCCAATAAAAAGACACAGACTAACAGAATGGATGCGTAAACAAAACCCAGCAATCTGTTGTATACAAGAAACACACCTAAGACACAAAGATAGACATTACCTGAGGGTAAAGGGATGGAAGACGGCTTTTCAAGCAAATGGACCCAAAAAGCAAGCAGGAGTAGCCATTCTAATATCTGATAAAATAGTCTTTCAACCAAAACTAATCAAAAGAGATGGGGAAGGACACTTCATACTCATCAAGGGAAAATTCCACCTAGAAGACATCACAATCCTGCACATCTATGCCCCAAATACAAGGGCACCCACATTTGTGAAAGAAACATTGATAAAACTTAAACCACATATAGCTCCCCACACACTAATAGTAGGAGATTTCAACACCCCACTCTCAACAAAGGACAGGTCAACAAAACAGAAATTAAACAAAGAAACAATATCTCTAACAGAGGTAATGAACCAAATGGACCTAACAGATATTTACAGAACCCTACACCCAAACACAAAAGAATTTACCTTCTTCTCAGCACCTCATGGAACCTTCTCCAAAATAGACCACATAGTTGGTCACAAAGCAAGCCTCAACAAATACAGGAAGATTGAAATAATCCCTTGTATCCTGTCGGATCACCATGGAATAAAGCTGGACCTCAGTAACAACAGAAATAGCAAAAAGCCTACACATACATGGAAACTGAACAACTTGCTACTAAAAGACAGCTGGTTCAGGGAAGAAATAAAGAAAGAAATTAAAATCTTCCTAGAACTCAATGAAAATGAAGACACAACATACCCAAACTTGTGGGACACAATGAAAGCAGTGCTAAGATGAAAGTTCATAGCACTAAGTGCCTTCAAGAAGAAATTTGAGACAGCGCATTCAAGCAACTTAATGGCTCACTTAAAAACCCTAGAAAAAGAAGCAGCAGACACACCAAGAAGGAGCAGACGGCTGGAAATAATCAAACTCAGGGCTGAAATCAATCAATTAGAAACAAATAAAACAATTCAAAGAATCAATGAAACCAAGAGCTGGTTCTTTGAGAAAATCAACAAGATAGACAAACCCTTAGCCAAGCTAACTAAAAGGCAGTGAGACACCATCCAAATCAACAAAATCAGAAATGAAATGGGGACATAACTACAGACACTGAGGAAATCTAAGCAATCAATAGGACTTACTTCAAAAGTCTATATGGAACAAAATTTGAAAATTTAAATGAAGTGGACAATTTTC